>JAHBMJ010000758.1:5765-41277 GCA_018398765.1 Chromera velia | reverse complement strand
AGTATAAACTGTAATCAGCCACTTATAGAGAGGCGGCGGCGGGCGTGCAGTGGTCGGCCCGACTCGGCCGGTCCCGAGCCGCGGCGTTGCTTATCGGGGCAGCGCGGCTGGAGGCATTACGGAGAGCATGCATGTATTGATCCATACGGAGAGCATGCATGTATTGATCCATGTTGTGAAGTTGATTCGCGCAATACTTCGAGTAATTCAATAAAGCAACTCTCAATAGATAAGAGCAGAAGCCGGACAGAAGTCGTGTAGTATTATTCCTGTATAGAGAACCATAAGATTAACTGGATTGTCCTTGACTGGACTCTCTAGTTCATTACAGCGTATGTTATAATAATTGTTATTTGTAAGGCCATACTAAAAGGTAATGATAGCCTGTCATTGATAGGTTTTTAAATTATTGTGTTTGTATATGTGTGTCATGAGAAGCTGAAACATAAAGGGACTATGTGAAATTTTAGTAGTACTATCGTGCGTAGTATACTATGTATAGTAGCACTAATAGCAGTAGTAGCAGTAGTACTTTGTCATTGCATAGCATACAGCTTTTATTAGCAAAATCTACGGATAACATGAAAAAAAAAGTTTAAAACTTCTTTTCCCTAGCTAGCTTTTATTCAAGTTTTTTGTCAAACAAACATCATTGCTGATTGACTTAGTGTTGCACATATTTTGTGTTCACAATGTTATGCAACTGCAGCTTGTTTACTGTTTTTTTAACTTTTAAAGTTACTTTTTTAAAAAACAAGTTTAAATAACTGTCCAAAACATTTTTTTAAATACACTGATACCTCTCAGGGCTAGGTTGAGAGCAAAATGTAGCTTTTCATTTGTATGTATTTTAATTGCTATATTAATATATGGATACTAAGTATCAATATTATAAATTATTAATGACATACGTTGAATTGACTTGGCTAGCACACAGTGTAAGTCAGCTTCTATATCAGCTTAATTTAGAATCTGTGCTAAAGATCGCTGAATTTTTCAAAAGTTGTGCACATTGAATTCTTTTTAAAATTCCTTGCTCATCCCCTGCCGTTAGTACCGCTTCAAACCCATTACATCCCCAATTTGGAGCGCATGCCCCTCTCTTTCTCCATGCACTCAATCTCCTTCTGTTTTTTTTTCTCTTCGTGTCCCACGTTTCTTTTGCTCCTCGTCTACTCTCCTTCTGCTTTTCCTTCCCCTTTCTTTGGGAAGAGAGCGAATTCCCGTCCCCCACCCCCCCTCTTGCATCCCAATTTCCCATCGCGTGTCTACCCCTCCCTACAGACATACCCAACTGGCTTCCTCCAGCGTCTACTCGTATACGCTCCCGCACAGCGATCGATGAACCTTCTCTTCAATTCCTGTCTAGGAACTCCCTCCTCAACGGTTGCCGCTCCTCTCTGTTCCCCTCTCGCGTGTCTGTCTGTCAGTCCACCCCCTCCAGTCTGAGGACTCATAGAGACTCGAGCAGACAGACACAGCTAGAATGAACAGTCACACACAGGGTCCGAGGTGTCACAGACGACCCCCATCGCATTGAGGTTCGAGAAGGAGGCGGGAAGAGAGGAGAGGGACGGGTTGTCGCAGATTTGGGCATTGAGGAACACCCCCGCGGAAACTGCAGGAGACAGAAAGAAGCAACAGCGGTAGAGGGGTACACAGTTAGCGAAGACACTCACTCTAACCACTGACAAGACACGAGACAGAGTAGGTCGCAAGAGTTTCCGGGAGGGAACATGGGAGAAGCGGTAAATGCCTTGTTGGCAAATTCTCATATGCTCAGAGATCGGCTCAACACACACACACACACACACACACACACACACAGAGAGAGAGAGAGAGAGAGAGAGGGAGAGAGAGAGAGAGACGCACACACACACATACATACACACACACATACATACACACACACACACACTCTCTCTCTCTCTCTCTCTCTCTCTCACACACACACACACACACACACAGAGAGAGAGAGAGAGAGAGAGAGAGAGAGATACAAACACACACACACACACACACACACACAGAGAGAGAGAGAGAGAGAGAGAGAGAGATATCGAGAGAGATACAAACACACACACACACACACACTCACACTCACACACACACATACATGCACACACACACACACACACACACACACTCACACAGACACGCGCACGCACGCACACACGCACGTGCACGTGCACGAGCACACGAAGTAGACAAAATCCAAAATGCACGGCCGGAGATGGTGAGAAGGAAAGGGAAAAAAAGTGTGAGAACGACAGACAGTCGACCGAATCCAAACAGAAACAGAGAACCCCAAGAACAGGGAACCGGAAAGCCGCGAGGAGACACAAGCAGGCAGGGCGGCAAGACTTCTAGCAGGGTAAGAAAGAGTAACTTCTAGCAGGGTAAGAAAGAGTAAGAGAGACACGTGAGACAAGCGAATCGAGTGGCCTCTTCCTTCCTTCCTTCCTTCCTTCCCTCCTTTCTTCCTTCCTTCCTTCCTTCCTTTCTTCCTTCCTTCCTTCCTTTCTTCCTTCCTTCCTTCCTTTCTTCCTTCCTTTCTTTCTTTCTTCCTTCCTTTCTTCCTTCCTTCTTTCCTTTCTTCCTTACGTCCTTCCTTCCTTCCTTTCTTCCTTCCTTTCTTCCTTCCTTCTTCCTTCCTTTCTTCCTTCCTTCCTTCCTTCCTACACCCTTAATTCTTCCGTTATTTCACCTCATCTCATCTGATCTCATCTTCCCTGTGCGCGACTGACTATCTCTCGCTTTCCCCCCCCTCCTCTCAAATCCCTCGAGCCCCACGCAATGATCAAACAGACAGACAGACAGACAGACAGACAGACAGACCAACCGACCTACCAGCGTTCGAGAGTCCCTCCACCGAGGTCAGCTTAGTGTTGTGCTGAATGGAGAGAAAGCTGTTGCCCCCAGCAACCATGCTGACGCCAGAGAATGCGTCCAGATTCTGGAGCTGCGTTTGGGTGATGAGGAGGGGAACATCCAGAGTCGTCAGAGAGGGGAAGTCAAGCTTCTTGAGGGAGGGGAGGTCCGTCATGTTCAGAACAGACGGAGCGTTCGGATTCCCTTCGCCACCCGCGATTGTTGTCAATTTGGGGGCGGAAAGGTGCTGGAGGGCGAGGTTGCCAGAGAAGAGGACTACGGCGTCTACGGATGACGTGAGGGAGGTTAGGTGCGGAAGTGAGAGTTCTTTCAGACTTGGGTTGTCTGCAATCTCGAGCCTGACTTTGCCGACACCGTCACTGATCGATTCCAAGCTGTCTAACCGGATATCAACCAAGTCCAAGTTGTCGTTGATATCAATTCCCACCGGGCCCCCTGATGCACTAGAAACCGCAGTGGTGCGCTTTAGGGAAGCAAAATTGACACACTTGAGATTCTTGTTGTCGTCGACCTCAATCTCCCTTGCAAGTTCAAGCTTTGGGAAATAAATAATCTCGAGATCACAATTGGTATCGATCTCAATGTCTTCGTCTGCGCTGTCGGACTGCCCTTGGGTGACAAGCTCAGGGAAGTAGATCAGTTTGAGACCAACATGGTCATCAATTTCGATTCCATTGTCGACATTCTCCAGCTTTGGGAAGAGAATTGCCTTCAATGGCTCTCTGAAATCGTCAATCTCGATGCCCGCTTCCCCTCCGAACGCACTGGTAATATTCCGAAGATTGGGAAGCAGAATAAGCTCGAGCGCCCCCCAATTTTCCGGCCCTGAGTTGTCTATTTCAAGGTCCCCTGCAAGTTCAAGATTACAGAAACCTGGGGGAGCAACCTGCGTGACAAGCGGAAGCTCATCAAGACTCAATTCCCCCTCTACCCTCACCAGACCGGAAAACCCGTCGAGGTTCTTGAGATTAAAAGGCTTACCAAGGTCAATTGTGCCCGTAACTTCCCTCAGAGAGGAGAGCACGTTCAGGTCCTCGAACAAGCACTCTTCAATTTCCAAATCACCTTCAATTCTGCACACGCCAGCGAGCGGACTCAGGTTGCATCCGTCCCCGTTCTTTGTGCTGAAGCTTCCAATTCTGGTGTTGCTCACCGTGCATGGAGGGGGCGGGGCAGGGCAGTCGAATTTGGGGAGTTTGGGGAGTGGAAGGTCGCAAACTTCTTTCTTTTTGTTCTTCTCCCCCTTCAGAAGACCTAGCTTGTCTGAGAAGAGATCAAACTCCCCCAGACCCTCCAGGCCCTTCAGACCGTCCAACCCCTCAAGACCCTTCAAACCTTTTAGGTCGATGGAAGAAGGGTCAAGGTCTTTCAGCAACGCTAGGTCAAAGTCAGTCTTCGAAAGGGCGACTGAAGACAGAAGCCCCACAAGAAGGCACGAGTGAGCAATGCGGCAGCGATACATCTTGAAAAGGTTCTTCAATGTCTATATATATATATATTTTATACAGACAGGCATTGAATTAATTAAGTGTGCAGAGAAACGGAGGGCGGCATGAAGGCATCCTTCATGCAGCGCGCACAGAGTTGCGAGGGCACAATATAATGTGCAGGTGTTGTTGAATTCGCGGACTCGAGCGCCCCTAAAAACGAATAATCGGCTGCGTCATCCGATTCAACAACACCTGCACATGCATGCATTATATTAACGAGATAAACCCAACCAGTTGGGTGAGTGCCTCGGGGGGCCCTTTACGGGGGTCCGCAAATTTGATTGATGCACACCATCGGGGGCTTGGGCATGTCTTGTGCAGGTGCATGCATGCATGCATGGGGCGGGGGCCACGGCAACGCGCACGAAGTATTGCTTTTCGGGACCGCGCGAGCATGCACTTGCAACTCCGTGCGAGTTACTTGAGGGGCACGCATGTGCGAAGTAATTATATATAAGGTATGTGCGATCGCGGCTCCGTGCGAGTTGCTTGAGGGGCACATTTTGGAATTCGGGCGACACCGGAGATAGAAGCGACCCCCCCCCCCCCAAAATGANNCCCCCCCCCCAAAATGAAAAAATGCGTTATGCGAGTGCGTGCGATCTCAGGGCCTCTCGGCTGATCTCAGCAGAGCTGAGCTGCCCCCCGAGGCGATATTGTGCCCTCGCAACTCTGTGCGCGCTGCATGAAGGATGTCTTCATGCCGCCCTCCGTTTCTCTGCACACTTAATTAATTCAATGCCTGTCTGTATAAAATATATATATATATATAGACATTGAAGAACCTTTTCAAGATGTATCGCTGCCGCATTGCTCACTCGTGCCTTCTTGTGGGGCTTCTGTCTTCAGTCGCCCTTTCGAAGACTGACTTTGACCTAGCGTTGCTGAAAGACCTTGACCCTTCTTCCATCGACCTAAAAGGTTTGAAGGGTCTTGAGGGGTTGGACGGTCTGAAGGGCCTGGAGGGTCTGGGGGAGTTTGATCTCTTCTCAGACAAGCTAGGTCTTCTGAAGGGGGAGAAGAACAAAAAGAAAGAAGTTTGCGGACTTCCCAAGCTTCCCAAATTCGACTGCCCTGCCCCGCCCCCTCCATGCACGGTGAGCAACACTAGAACTGAAAGCTTCAATACAGAGGAAGGGGACGGATGCAACCTGAGTCCGCTCGCTGGCGTGTGCAGAATTGAAGGCAACCTTGTCCTCCGAGGGTGCCGATTCACAGACCTCGAACCCCTTTCTTCGCTGCGAGAGGTCACAGGGACGGTGAGGTTCGAGTCCCTCCTACATCTGCGTAGCTTTGACCCTCTCTCGGCCCTGGTGTCCGTGGGGGGTGACTTGGTGTTCAATCAGCTGCCACTCGTACCCACCCTGTCCCCTCCCGGTTTCTGTAATCTAAACAACACCGGCTCAATCGTAGTCGCCGAAGAAGCGAGAACTTGGAAAGCGCTTGAAATCATTTTCTTCCCGAACTTGAAAAAGATTGCCGGAGCGTTGGAGACAAGCTATTTGGCGGTAAAAACAGAAGCCATTCTCTTGCCGTCGTTGCAAGAGATTGATGACAGGATCCAGGTACAAGACCCTGAAGGCTTGACGGTTTTCTACGCGCCCGAACTCGTCTCAGCGGGCGAGATCGAATTTACTGACAACTGCGCTCTCGAGACCGTTTGGTTTCCGAAATTGGAGGAGGTTGGCGGCATTCAAATAAGCGGAAATGTGGCGCTGTCCTGCGTCAACCTGGAATCGTTGAAAAACGCAGACCTAGAAATCAACGACCACACAAATCTGCAGGTCTTGAAACTAGACAGCTTTCAAGGGTCCACGCAAGGAAGATCGACGGATCTCACAAACTTGGGGCTTCTGAAGGTTTTGAGTCTTCCGAGTCTCCAGACCTCAGGCTTGTTGGCCATTTACGGAAGTCTCTACCTAGAAGAGATCTCTGCTCCTCTGTTGACAACCGTACTCGGAGAATTGGAACTTGAGGATCTGCCCGCCCTCAAGAAACTCCACCTGCCCTCTCTGACATCCATTGATGGCCTCTCCATCACCCAAACGCAGCTTCCGAATCTGGACGCATTCTCTGGCGTCAGCATGGTTGCTGGGGGCAACAGCTTTCTCTCCATTCAGCACAACACTAAGCTGACCTCGGTGGAGGGACTCTCGAACGCTGGTAGGTCGGTTGGTCTGTCTGTCTGTCTGTCTGTCTGTCTGTTTGATCATTGCGTGCATGGGGCTCGAGGGATTTGAGAGGGGGGGGGGGGAAGCGAGAGCTTGTCAGTCGCGCGCATGGAAGATGAGATCAGATGAGATGGGATGAGATAAAAGAGCAGAAAGAAAAGAACAGGGCTCGCGTCGATCGGAACGTTCGCGGCGAGGAGGGTCTCAACGGAAATGAAAAGAAGAGAAAATGAAAGACTGACTTGCATTCCGTGTCTCTCTCACTCTCATCCTCCAATTAGTTTTGTTCCCTGTTCCCATGCCTACCTGTCCTCCACGTCTTTTGGGGTTTGCCTTTCCTTTTCTCTGTTTGAGTGTTTTTTTAGTTGCTTGCTGCTTATGTGTCGGTTGACTGTCTGTTGATATATTAATATATGTGGCGACTTCTGCTCTCTCTCCTTCCTTGTTCGATCGATCGACCGATCTTTCGGCCATCCCTGCCTGCCTCCATGGTTCTCTTGGGCCGTGTGTCTCCTCTCTCTCTCTCTCTCTCTCTGTGTGTGTGTGTGTGTGTGTGTGTGTGGTGAACCGGTCTCTGAGCATATCAACGTACGAATGAGGGAAGAAAGCATACACTGCGGCCTCTTCCACCCGCCCGGAAACTCTTGCGACCTACTCTGTCTCGTGTCTTGTCAGTGGTCAGAGTGAGTGTCTTCGATAATTGTGTACCCCTCTGCCGCTGTTGCTTCTTTCTGTCTCCTGCAGTTTCCGCAGGGGTGTTCCTCGAAGCCCAAATCTGCGACAACCCGTCCCTCTCCTCTCTTCCCGCCTCCTTCTCGAACCTCACTGCGGATGATGTCATCTGTGACACCTCGGACCCTGTGTGTGACTGCTCATTCTAGCTGTCTGTCCGATTGGGCCCGCATGACTCGCCCGAGGGGAAGAGCGGGCGGACAGGCAGACGGACAGACGGAAATGAAGGAGAGAGGAGCGGCAACTTTTAAGGAGGGTGTTCCGCACAGCTAGGGGTTGAAGGTTCATCCATCGCTGTGGGGGGGCGCATGCAGTAGATGGGTGAAGAGGCGAGAATGGCATAGGCATGAAAGTGGGGGTAGGTAGACAGGTACGTTGCAACAATGAGGAGTTACATGGGATGTAAGGAAGTCAGAAGCCAGGGCCTTCAGGGAAGGAGGGCGGGGGGAGGGCACTCGTTCTCTCCCTGATACACTGGGAAGGGTAAGGGTAAGGGGATAGAGGGGTGACGATGTACGGGCCATGAGGAGGAAAGGGAGACGGGATCGAAAAAGATCTGCTTGGACACTGCAAGAGGCAATTAAGGAGCTAGGGAGCTTAAATGCGGGATCGATCGAGGGAACTGGTTCCGGGCGAGAGCTAGGGCGCTGGGAGAGAGGAGAATTCTATTATAAAGAGAATTGTAAACGATGTGTCAGCAATCAAGATAGGCTGGCCTTGCCTGAATGCATCTTTGCAGGCAGCGGCCCAAAGCTTTTGTGCTGGGTGGGAAACGCTATCTGTCGATCAATCTAGCTTGTATGAATGTTGGTGGATGCCCGTCGCCTTAATTGACATACGACGCTGACGACGACATTGCGCATGCGGCATGCATGGCATGCCATCAGTGGCCCATCACATAATTAAGCGTTAATTCTGAAGTATGCTAGGAAGTATGTACCATTGAATAATATACAGTAATTAAATTGTATTCCTACTAAGTATGTACTATTTTATATACTCCCGAGCTATGTACTATCTTTATATTTAGCTTTATATGACGACTGAAAACAAGATGATCCTAGAGATGATCTTAGGTGACCTAATTAAAAAAGATGCTAGTCGTTGTTGATACTTGTTTCTCTAGCTGCTGAGTCTAGCAAAGCTCGTAGTACTTGTAATTTAGCTTTTGTGTCTGTCAGTGTTGTTTCGGAGTATTCCGGACTAGAATAGTAGAACCATAGACTCCGAGTAGTAGTGTGGAGTACTATAGAGCTAGGATTGGGCTAGGGATTACGGGTTAACTCAGCCTGACTATTAACTATACAGTTAACAGTTAACTACAGTTAACTATTAAATATTTAAGACATATAAAGATATAATTTTATTGTAGATTCAATTAATGATTAATCTCTAACCTCAATTAATGTTAATTATTAAATGTTTGTTGATTTTGTAGTGTATGGTTTAAAGTTAAAAAACCTAAATATATTAGATTTAGCTTTCCGATATACTACAGTTGTCAGTTCAATACGTCTGATTCGGTTTTTTTAAATTTATATAAAACGTATTAAAACGTCTCTGTTTATATAAAATAAAATGTTTTAGCGACCGCCCTCAATAGACTTAATAGAGACGTACACTGATATGAATATACAAAAATTTTTAGTGTATGTTTTTGATGGTTTTTGATTTATGACTGTAAAATACGAGCTCCTAACTGCTTCAGCAAACTTCTCTTGGGGGGAAGTTGTCCGGTCTCCTCCCGATAAGTTTAGAGAAGGCGGTACAGAACCTAGTACAGCACGATACAGATTTTAAGATATTTTGCAAAAAAGATAATTTTGCTACGCGAACACTTTGGGGCGCAATATGGGGTCTCGGTCTCGGTCTCGGTAGACTTTCGTCCACCACGGGGCTGTGGCTATCCACTGGGATACACTCCTCCGGAGTCAGTCCCATATGGGGTAGGTCCCGCGGGCCCCGGAAAGTCGGTGATAAATCCAAAATCGCTTTTCTGAGCCGCTCTCATGCAGTTGACCGCGCGCCTTCCATTCGAACGGCTGCATGACTCCGCGATGCCGAGTGCAAGAGAGCCCGAGCTTGTCAATTCTGGGACGTCTTTGAGTCTTTGGGATCAGTGTCCCTTGTGGCAAAGGCTCTTTTCTGCACAAGCAGCGGCGGATTCAGCTCTTCTCTGCTGTGTTGACTTTCTTTTGCAGCGAGAAGGTCTGCTTCTTTATCAGGCGAGGGCAAGAAACAGAATTCGATAGATGTAGCTAGAACCTTATTTCACTCCTTCGCATCTCGGTTGAAGGAAAGCATTAGACGATGCTTTTTTCGTCGGAAAGAGAACCTTTTGAGGTTCTACCTGGGAGGTCTGTGGGTCCCTTCTTCCTGGGAATGGACATCTCGTCCGCACTGGTGAGTCTGCAGATAGATCAACAACAATCATTCAGTCTGTCGTCTCCTCACTTCCTTCTGAATTGAGTGTTGGGTGTTCCTCTGCAGAGTGTGGCAAGTCAGCTCGACACTGTGGACCTCTGCTTCGATGAGGCTGATATGTTTGAGTACGACATTGTCCTCAGATTGCCCGAGCTAAGCCTCGTTCTCTCCTTCCATCCTTTCACTCAAGAGCTCCACTGCATTTCGATTGACCTCGCTGCGGTGGTGGCTTCTGGAGGATCGGGAGGACAGACTCAGGAGACTGTGGTTGGCTCCTGTGGTCCGTCTGCCACTGGTATGCCAGAGAGGGAGAGGGATCCACAGGAATATCAAAGTAAGACGGCGGCCCGTCAGCGTCCCACTCAGGGATCATCCTCCCAGTCTCCCTCTCGTGCCGTCTCCGTCTCTCCACTTCCCCCAACCCCCCACCCTTCGCCCTTCTGGGGCCCTTCCGATGCGGCTTCCTCCTCGTCTTCGTGCTCGGGGTCCGGGTCTGGATCCTCATCTGCCGCTGCCCCCCGGTATTCTTTCGAGGGCCGTGTGTTTGCGTCTCCCGACGCGTCTCTCCTCTTCAGTTCCCTGTACGCCCTCTTTGGTCCAACCTTTCCAGGGGAGCTCCTCCCAGAGTCAGGAGACATTCCAGGGAAAGAGGGAGGGGGTACTTATGTTCTGAAGTATCCTGGGCTCTTGTTGGAGTTTCCCCTGTCTGCAGCGGAACTCGAACCTCTGTTGTGCTACAATAACAGCGCCAGCAGTAGCAATAAGAGTGGGGGGAGCTCTGCTTTGAATTCGCCTCTCCAGAGGGAAGGAGGAGGGAGTGCGTCTGCTCGTCGGTTGATTGTGTGTCCGTGCGGGTCGACACTGGATGGCGGCATGTCCCTGGAGCCCCCCCCCCGTCTCCTTCCCATCCCCCCCCCCGTCCTGCTGCTGCCCTCTGTGGGCGTGCGGATTGGGGACAGAACCATCGAGTTCGGGGCGTCCCCGCAGAGCGTTTTTGCGGAACTCGGACCTCCTGATCAGGTCGGTAGGTAGGTGGGTGGGTGGCTGGGTGGGTAAGAAAGCTTCGGAGTTAAATGAACTACTGGGTGGAGCTAGTGGTTGGGGGATTTGGAAGGGCAAAAGAGATGAGAAGCACGCCGTGAAAGAGACATGGATACACACAGATAGAAATGTAGATGGCAAAGGAAGGGAGCGGGGGAATCATGCCCAGCCGCAAGGCAGACAGACGAGGACGGCACACCGGAAAGCGAAACGTCTCGTGAGAGGGTTCTTCTTTGTAAGTAAGAGTTCTCTGAATCTCTCCACCTCCCCCAATGTCTTCCTGCCTGTCTGTCTGCCTGCCTGCAGGTCTGCCTGAAGGATTTTGACTTCCTCAGGTTACACGCCGCTCCTTCTGGTCCCGGTGACTCTAGTCGTGTCGGTGTGGGCGGAGGGGGGGGACATGGGGGACGCACTCCCTCTCCTCTGCACGGGGGGAGCTCTGGAGGTGACACCAGTCGAGGGTCAATGCCACAGCAGGGCGCTCGTGGAAGAGGTCGAGGGGCAGCAGACGATTATTTCTTTAATTATTTCTCTCGGGGGTTTGACTTGCTGTTTGATGGTTCGACGCATGAACTGATCAAAGTTGTAGCACACACGAACCTCCCTTGCCATGAGCTGTTCACAAAGTACACCCGTTGCTTCTTCTCCCTCTTTCTTCGAGTGCTGAACGGCACAAGGAAGAAGAGAAGAAGCGCGAGTGGGGGTGCGTCTAGGACAGCAGCAGGAGGAGGTATCAGGGGAGAGGGAGAGAGAGCCCGACAGAGAGCGAGTAGCGGTGGGTTAACTATGTGTCCCCCTCCCGCTTCGTCCTCTCCCACGCCGTCAGATGCCGACACAGGGGCTGCCTTCTCCTCAGCAGCTGCCACCCCATTCCGGCCCTCCTCTGCCACCGTTTCCGACGCCCCTCCCGTCCTTCCTTTAATACCTGCCACAGCAGCAGCGTCTGGTTCGAAGTGCGACGGTCAAGGAAGTGAAGAAATCCTCAACAGCAGCAGCAAACCCATGATCAGTCCGGGAGGAGGAGGGACCGACGACTGCCAAAACCTGACATCGTCTCCCTCCCCTTCTGTGGCTCAAGACCTTGTTGCTGGTTCTGCCACCGCTCCGCCTCCTGCCGAATGCCCGGAGGCGCCAAGAGGCGAAGAAGAACAAGAGCATGCGTGTCCAGCAACACCGGAAAAGCCGAGCGATGAGCAGATGGACTCGGAGGCCGTGCCCCCGGTGAGCGAGCCTCTGTTGTCTCTCGACAGGGGCCACGGCATGTCTCCTTCTTCGGGGGGCCACGGCACGTCCCCCCCTGCTGGTACGGGAAAGATTGGTGGTTCGGGAGGGGGAGATGGAAAAAAGAAGAAAAAGAAGAAGAGCTCTAAAGACGGACAGGGGGGGGAATGTGCGGGGGAAGGTAACGGAGAGGTCAGTCCGTCTTTCTCCGGAGGTTCGCTTTGTGCCTCTTCAGTTCCTTCTTCTCACTTGTTCCCCCCGTCTTCCTGTTCTCTCCCCGGGGGTGTTGACAGCAGCTCCTGTGAGAGTGTGTTGGGGGAAGGAGGGGAGAGTGCAGGGTCGCCTCTCTTCTCGGAGACTGGAGGAGGAGCAAAGGATGAAGCAACTAACCTACTCGCTCTGTCCGAGAGTCCGCAGTCCGAGAAGAAAGAAGAAGGGAAGAAGGAAGAGTTGGGTGCGAGTTGCGGCAGTGCAGAGAGAGAAGGGGATAAGCCGACAGGGGGCGAAAATGACTTTTTGATGCACACCGAAGAAGGAGAAGGAGGGGGGGTCGGTGAGGACGGAGAAGATGAGGTGATACTAGGAGGAACCGCTCACGCTCAGGGCCGTACTCTGGTCCCTCCCGCAGTCTCTTCTTCATCCTCCGCCTCTTCAGAAACGAAAAAGAAAGAGAAAGATTCCTCCAGAGAGGAGGGGGAGGGGGAGAAAGAGAACAGTCCGTGTAGGCCGACAGACGAGGCGTCTCCGTCTCCATCTCTTTCCTTGAGTCAGACCCCGTCTGTATCCCCAGGCAGTCTGAAGAGCAGACGTGAGAGGAGCGGAGAGGGAGAGGAGAGGAGATTTGGACTTGATGATGGAGATGGTGAGAAGGCAGAGCAAAGAGAAACGGGGGGGGAGAGAGAAAAGGGAAGCAACGATATGGAGGGTGAGGGGGATGGCTCTCCTGTTGTTGGTGCTGTGCCCGTAATTTCAGTCTCCTTGTCTGTGGCAGAGGAGCACACTCATGATTCTTCCCCCAAAGAAGCCCGTGAAGGTGTCGCACAAAAAAAGGGAAAGGAAGGAGAGCCAACGAAACCGAGAGAACCCGTCAGCGGTTCTTGTTTTGCCTCACCCCTGTCAGAAGAGAAAGGAGAAACGAGCCCGAAAGAAGATGACGAGTTTTGGTCTTCCACTTCCCCCTCCCCTTTGCCCTCTCCGTCTAGCCTCTCCCTCGCATACCCCAAAGGCGCTCCTGCCAAGGCGGGGCAGGTGAAACCCAACAAGAAGGCAAGGCAGAGAGAGCGCAAGAGACAACAGAGAGAGGAGAAGCAGAAAGCAGCTGCAGCACATTCTTCTTCTTCAGCGTCATCAGGACTTCTCCGTCTCCTTCAGCAGTCGGCGTCAGGGGCGAAGCAGCAGCAAAAAGAGAAACAGAAGGAGAAGGAGAAGGACAAAAGCATTGCAGAGGGGACTGAGGAAGGCAAAGCTTCTCTGGGCAAGATAGAAAGCTCGATGCATCAGTCTGTCCCCCCCTCTGCCGCTTCTTTCACTTCCTCTTCCCCTTCCCCCCTGCCTGAATCAGAGACTAGGTCAAAAGAGAGTGCGCCAGCCCCTCAACAGACTTCTGCAGAGTCTGGAAAGTCCTCCGACGCGCCCAAGACAGAGAAGCCAAAGACACCCACACCCCCTTCTGTAGATACAGCAGCCGCCCGTCAGGAAGAAAGAGACAGAGAAAGGGAAAGCCTGGGAGAAGAAAAGGCAGACCGCCAGTCTCATGAGGCAGCCAGAGGAGAGGGAGACAGTAAGGCTGGAGCCGCTGTGGCTTGTTTGCTCTCCCCGTTTGCCTTTTCTGATTCCAACGGTTGGGGTGCTGACGTGCTTGCCCAACTGCCGTCTCTTCTCGACATCGATGACGCAGCTGAAGAGGGGGGGGCAGGGGACAAGGGTGAGACATCAAAAGGAAGAGACAAGGAAGAAACAGAATTGATGCATGAGTCTGCTGAGGGTGTTGAGAAAGAGCGGGAACAGTCTGCTGTTGAAGTGACGAAGGATACGAACAAAGAAGAGGCAGGGGAGGAGGGCGAGAAGGCAAAGACAGACACGGAAAGTGGGGGGAAGACTGCAGAAACGAAGCAAGAGAAAGAGAAGAGCAGTGGTCCGAAAATGGAAAAAAATGAGGGAGAGAAGGATGAAGAAATGACGGCAGAAACCTCGAAAAGAAAAGGAAGCGGAGAGGTCGACGAGAGGGCAGCCGAGGCGCCTGAGGGTGGGGTTATCGAGCCTTCCAGCAATCTTGCCTCTGCCTCTGCGTCTGCGTCAGGCAGTACGTTGCCTTCTTCTGTCGATGTTTTGCCTGGTGTTTGTGAGAGCGGAGAAGGATCATCATCCCCCCCCCCCCGCCCCTCTCCTCCGTCTGTTAAAGATGGGGAGGTGAGAGGTGAGAGTAAGGGTGGTAAGCAGAGACAGAGCAGCAGGAGTAGTAGCAGGAGAAGCAGGAGAGATGTCCGTTCCTTCTCTTCTTGTACGAATAGGTCGGGGTCGGGGGGTAGAGAGGAAGAGGGTAAGGTTTGTTTGGAAGCGGTGGCACAGGAAAAGAGCGAGGACGGAGAAAGGAGAGAATCGGAGACTGAGACGTTTGGAGGGGTTGTTGAAGACACTGCAAAAGGAGACGGTCTCGCTTCTCCCGCCCAGCCCCGCAGCTGTGAAACGAGCAAACGGGAGGACGCGCAGGTGACCCCTGTTGATCTGTCCCGCGTCTTTGGGGAAGAGAGAGACGCAGCAGAGCAACGGGCAGAGAAGGATTCTGAAGGACAGAATTGTGAAGAAGAAAATTCCTATTCCTCCTCTTCCTCCGTCTCCAACGCAGCCCCCGTCTCCTCGGTTGCCGTCTCCCTCCTAGGCGCTTCTGGTCTCTCCTCGCCAGAGAGGTGTCATGGATCTGCTGACTCTCTCTCCTCCTCCCTTTCACCTTCTGCGAATGAGTCTATGCGCCCGTTCTCCTCCTCTCTTGGCGGGGGGACTGCAGGGACTGCTCCGGCTGCGGGGCTGAAGGATGCAGTGGCACAAGCAGCCTCTGCAGTTGCTGCAGCTCTGTCGCTCCAGACAGAAGACCAGTGGGGACAGGAAAGGGTGAAGGAGAGGACCGGAGAGGGAGATAGACAGACAGGCGAGGGAGGAGACAGAGACAGGAAAGGTGTTTCTTCTCTTTCGCCTCCACCGTCCGTTCGTTCCTCGCCCAGGCTTCCTCCTTCTCTTCTTCCGAAACCTGGAGAGGTGGGAGACATGATAACCGGAGAGGAGAGGGGAGGTGGCGATGCTTCGAGTGCAAATGGCAGAAAGGAGTTGAATGGTGTGTGTGTCCCGGGGGGGGCAGAAGAGGAAGAGGGAGAGGGAGACGGCGCATCTGTTGGGAGGCAGATGCAGGAAGGAGAAGGAGAAGGCGATCATGCAGATTGTCGGGGGGATTTTGGGGACGGGGACGGCAGGGAGAGAGTGGTTGGGGGTTTTCTTGAGGAGAAAGAGGGGATGGTAGAAAGAGAGGAGGAAGACGAGGATGAAGAAGAGGAAGGAACGGATCTTGGGGGGGTGTTTGAGATCAAGGTCGACAGTCGGTGGAGTGACATTGCGGAGATCATTGGAGAAGGTCAGTCAGTCAATTATTTGAGACTTCCAAAGAGGTGTATGTTCCTTCAGATGCTTCTTTGTTTCCATGCTGGTTCGTGATTTGCAGGGCGGATCGTTCCCCTCCGCAAATTCCGTTTTTCTTTCGTTTTGATTGATTGATGGGCCACCCGTGGAGTGGAGTCATGAAAAGCATGCATCGGGGCGGACGCCTGTCTTCAACGGTTCAACAGCAAAAGGACTCGAAGTGCCCCTTCCTCTCAGCCCATGCCCCTACTTGTAGTGCTTGTGTGTGTGTGTGTGTATGTGTGTGTGCGTGTGTGTGTGTGTGTGTGTGTGTGTGGGTCTGTCTGTGTGTGTGTGTGTGTGTGTGTGTGTGTCTGTCTCTCTCTCTCTGTGTGTGTGTGTGTGTGTGTGTGTGCGTGNTGTGTGTGTGCGTGTGTGTGTGTGTGTGTGTGTGTGTGTGTGCATGTGTGTGTGTTTGTGTGTGTGTGCGCATGTATGTGTGTGTGTGTGCGCGCGCATGTATGTGTGTGTGTGTGCATGTAGGTGTGTGTGTATGCGTGTGTGTATGCGTGTGTGTGTATGCGTGTGTCTGCGTGTGTGTGTGTGTGTGTGTGTGTGTGTGTGCGTGTGTGTGTGTGTGTGTGTGTGTGTGTGTGTGTGTGTGTGTGTGTGTGTGTGTGTGTGTGTGCATGTGTGTGTGTTTGTGTGTGTGTGCGCATGTATGTGTGTGTGTGTGCGCGCGCATGTATGTGTGTGTGTGTGCATGTAGGTGTGTGTGTATGCGTGTGTGTATGCGTGTGTGTGTATGCGTGTGTCTGCGTGTGTGTGTGTGTGTGTGTGTGTGTGTGTGTGTTTGCAGATGAGGTAGGGAAGCCTCTCGTTCTGCACCACGGTGATCATCTGAATCCCTTTGGGGCGACGCTTCTGTTTGCACTGCCTGGTGTGGTGTTTGAAGTCCTCCCGAATGGCTTCCTGGCCTCCATCACTGTGTTCCACTGTTCACAGACTCATCCCGCATTCTTAGTGGGGGGAGTAGACAGTGCCCTCTCTGAGCAAGTGCAAACCAACACGCAGACCCAGGCAGACCAGCAGTCAAAGAACCCCCCCGGTGCTCCAAGCGAGTTGCTTCAATCATGCATGAAACTCGGGGGCGTTGGAGGTCGACGAGATGCCTCCCGGGGGGGGGGTTGCGCTAAGCAGTCTGCTGCCTACTTGAAGGGTGGCTCTGGTTCTACGACCTCCCTAGGTTCCTCTTGCCCTTCTCCTCTGCCCTTGGACGAAAGGGGGGAAAGGGAAAGAAAGGAGAACAGACCTTTGAATGGGAAGGCAAGCGGACCTTCCACCAGTGTCATGATGCCTGAGAGATCGCCGCCTAGTTCCTGTGTGCTTCCCCCATTGATGCCTACTCACTCTCACTCACACTCACCCCAACCAGCAGCAGAAGGGGTCTCGCTGCCGCTTCAGTTCTCCCGCGCAGTCACACCCACTGCAGCCCATGCATGCTCGGGGGGGATGGGCCAAACAGGTCCATGCTCGAGCCCCTCCCCTTCGTTTCCCTTTCCTGCTCCTCAAGGAGCCTCTGGAGGGGCATCGGGGGGGAAGAGACAGCGGCACCCGCAGTGGGGCAGTCACAGGGGGCGCTCAGCTGTTTACTCTCCGTCCACCTCCCCTTCAGTACCTTCCGGGATGGTCCACCAGCAACAACAGGAGCAGGAGCGAAAACAGTGAGAGAGGTGGATATAGATCCGCATCCTTGCTTTGACGCCGCTTTTCGCATTAACGTTTGCGAGATTGGCTGGCTGGCGTGGTGCATCTCTTTTCTTACCTTGCTGGGATGTTTCGGGGAGGGAGAGGCAAGCAGAAGAGAGGAGAAAGAAAGGGACCAGGACGGTGAAAGGGAAAGTGTTTTTTTTCTTTTTCTTCTCAAGCTTGCACCTCTTCGGCGTGGGAGTCGTTCAGAAGGAAGTCCGCCCCAGTTTTTGAATTAAAGAGATCGAAGGACTTGCTTGATAGGTGGATGGGTGGATCATATGTGACAAGCAAGAGTGTCTTCTCTTCCTGTCTGCTTGCTTGTTCTTGTGCTTGTGTGATTTTCTGCTCCCCTTTGTCATATCTCCTCTCCTTCCACCCTCTCTGCCACTTACTCTTTTTTCCTTCACCTCCCCCATTTTCGTGGAAGCTTTTTTATCCCCCTTTGTTCTGCCCCCTCTCGGCGTCTGTCTGTCTGTCTGTCTGTCTGTCTGTCTGTCTGTCTGTTAGCCTTGCAAGGGAATTGAATGAGAGTCTTTTGGTGGAACCGAAAGCGGAAGCAAAATGGGGGCAGGAGGAAGACAGACAGAGGGCGATTCGAATGAAAGCTTACTAAGTTCATCGCATGTGAAGGAGGGAGGGAGGGCCTGGTATGACTTCTTATTTGATGCATGAGCGAATGAAGAATGCAGTTTTTTTCTTTTTCTCCGTCTTTTTTTCTTTTTCTCCGTCTGTCCATGTCCTCTTTTGTATTTGTAGGTGCGTGGTCTTGCTGTTGTACGGTGAATCTCTTTTTTCAACTGTGTGTGCGGGAAGGGGGGGTGGGTGTGAGCGCTGTAAGAAATGGTGCTGGCCTGCAGTATGGATTTGTCTGTCTGAACCTAGTGCCGAAAGGGAAACGTAGGAAAAAGACCTGGAAGGGAATAGTAGAAAGATTGATGTGAGTATGAAAACATACAAAAGACGGAAGGTGCAAAAGTACACGTGAATGTATAGCGAGAGGAAAGAACACAACTCTATTCCTCATATTGAGAGAGAGAGGGGGGGAGAGAGAGAGGACAGGAGGGGGAACCAGTGCTTGTGCAAGCGAAGGAAGGAGAAAAAAGGAAGCCGTGTCGGATGAATCCGTGTGAATTGTGTATGCATGAATGGATGGCAGGATGGATGGATGGGTGGACGAATCGAGGTCCATTCTTCACACACAGCACTTTCTTTGCAGGGTTCGTGAGGGGCGGCGCTCTTGTTCGTGACCGCAGAAGGGAAGAGGGGGTGGGTTGAGTTGCCTCACAAGAAGGAAGGAGCAGTCGGAGCTCTCTCTGCATTGACAAGACCTGCATGCATCAATCAACTGAAGCAAGTGAAAGTACATTGATCAAAGCAAATCAAAACTTCACTTTTTGAAACAACTACTTCCCTCCCTCCCTTTCTCCTTGCATCCCCCTGTGGAGGGAGGGAGGGTCGTCCTTGAAAGGTTCCTGGAGGGAACGAGAGAGAGAGAGAGACTGGAGGAGCCATTCCGTGCAGTGGGAATTCAATCATTTCTTTCCTTTCCTTTCCTTTCCTTTTTTCTCCTTATGTGTCTGGTGGTGGTTGAGGCGGGGTTGACAGAGGACGACCATTTCTGCAATGACGCAGAAAGAGTGAGTGAGTGAGGATTTGTTTTTCTTTTATCAAGCAGGGCCTGTGTTCACAACCTTGTCGAGAACGGAAGGTCGTCATGTCTCTCTGCATTTGCTCTCTCCCCTTGTCTTTCTTTCGGATCGGATGAAAGACAAAGCTGGAGGAAGAAAAGGAGAAGGAAACAAGGGGAAGGGAGAAAAGCAAGAGTGAAATGAGCGTGAGGTCAAAAAGAGGTATACAGAAAGGGCGAACGCACAGACAGATAAAGGAGGAAGATGAAAAAGTAAATGCGGGATGGCCCAACTAGATGGTGGATGAACGTCTGACAGGTCGCGTTCGAGATGCCAAACCAATTATGGGTCGATATATTAATGCAAATGAGTGGAGGAATGAGTGTGTGTGAGTGAGTGATTGGACGAATGAATAAGTGACTGGCGGACAAGGACCGGGGACATTAGAAAAAAGTGAGTCTCCCTCTTATTCCATTTGCCATGCTGTTCCTTTGCCTTCTTGCTCGAGAGTTCTTCTTTTCCTCCGTCTCCTACTCTCTTGCCTGCCTTGTGTTTCCTCTCCTTTCCTGTCGGTGTACGAATAGGTGGATGTTCTTCTTCTTAACTAAAGAAAGGGATGTTTGAATGGGGGGTGAGGTATCAATCTCGCAGGATAGGGATAGAGAGAGAGACGGGAAAACAGAGAAAACGGAACGAGGAATAAAGGAAGAAGGGGTGTGTGTAAGGAATGTGAGTCACCTTCACCACTCACACAGAGAAAGAGGGAGAGAGGCCTAAGGAAGGAGGAGAAACAAACGGCATTAAATTCGGCAGACAAGAAAAGAAAGTGATCGAGAGGGAGGGAAAGTCCTGACAGAGGAGAGGAACGGGGCCTCCCTCCATGGCGGGCGGGCAATCGACTTGCTCGTCTCTCTTCCTTTCTCCTTCCTCTCTCTCTTGTCTTTTGGGGCTTCTTTGATTTCGCTTTGCAACTGCTTGTACGAATACAGTGAATGTTTCATTCATGCGCCGACTCATGCCAGGATGGATGGGTTGGGAGAGGGCGGGCGGATTTGTTTGATTTCTTTTAAAAGTAATATCTACGACGAATTTGTTTATTTTCTGTTGAGTGTTTCGCTGCTGCTTTCCTCCCTCATTAGTTCTTGCCCTTCTCCTCTCCTTTTCTTCCGTCAGTTTCTCCTTGTGTAGGCAGGGAGGCAGGCAGAACTGATCTCTGACTCAACAGCTGGTCACTCTATCTGACCTCGTCCTTGCACGTCTCTCTCTCTTTCTCTCTGCATTCAAATCTCTCCCTCAAACTTTCGTTGTTTGGTCTGCTTCCCGAACTCGACTGTCCCCACTGACTGTGAGATCGAGACATTTCGATCATGCATGCACTTATTCATTCATGCATGTAAGTATGTGTTCCCTCTTTTCTGCGCATGCATGCTTGGCATGCATTGTTAATTGTATAAACGGGAGGTAGACAGGGCCCGTGGTGGGGCTGCAGAGGCCCACTTTTCATAAAGATCGAATCTGATTCACTATGACGATGTGATGTCTTCAAGCTACATTATCTTACTATAGTGTAGTAATCACTAGAGTAATCATCATCATCCGGAGTCATACGGCACTAGATACGTTACCAAGTACGTTACTGTCATCAACCAATACTTAAGCGTTCAAGTTTAACACCGGGTCACTGCATATTTGTGATCATAAAGACTTTCTATGCATTATAACAGTCTGATTTGAAAAAAGGAGTTCTGTATATATATTTTTTCATACATGGATTGATTGATTGTTTACGGTTTACCAGTGTAAATTACCACCAAATAAGAAATATTCTAGGAAATATTAAAGTGACAAGTGAATATCATTCAATATCTTATAAATTAAATCCTAATTAGAATCCCATAGAATTTGGTAAGATTCTATAAGTAAAATCCTGCAGCTAAAATTCTATAAAACCCTGTAAGTATAGCCCTTTAAAATCCTACCCTAAAATTTTATAAATTCGTAAATATCTGCAGGGTGTGCTATATTATGCGCCGCTAGTATATGAATCATTATTTCATAGCTATTAGCTAGAGCAGAATTCATCAATCAATCAATATTATATTTGCAGGCCAATTAATCTGTAAAAAATATGATATTAATTAGCATGTGGTCACTTTTTCACGAAGTTTGCACATTATATTAATATAAAGAATCTGATGTTGAACAGAAGTCCTGAACTAATTTCAACTAAATTGCAGCACGTTCTTCTTCCACTATTTTTTCTTCTGTTTTCTGATCTGGTTCCATGCCCAAACCAGGGCACGGCTCTACGAATCCAGATCCCGGCGGAGATGGCGAAGAGCCTTCACAGGCTCCCCCGCTCTTTGCTCTTTTCCTACTTGCACTACTACGACTCCCCTCTCCCACAAGCCCATCCGACGGCGTGTCCACAGAGACAGACACACCACCAATCGTAAGCCCCCACCCACCCAGCTGAATGCCAACCTCAGTTACCAGGGGACCACTTGACACTGCCCCCCCCGCCTGCTGGACGGACTGCCTCTTCCGTGGTGCTCCTCTTTCGGTTGCTGCACAGGGGCCAGACCCACCTGCAGCGCCGAGAAGAACAGAACCACCCCCCCCCCTTGCAGATGCAGCGGAGACGGCACCCTCACTTGCCACCCTCTCGACTTGCTCTGAATCCAAAAGGGGAAAAATCCCAGAGAGGATCTCTGAGTCGCTCTCAACCACAGCTCCCAACTCAGGGCCTTCCTCGGTACTTTTCTTTTTCTTTTTGCTCTCTGTACCCTCTTTCTGTTCTCCTCCTTCTCTCTGCAGCTCTATGCCCCCCCTGGCTGCAGGCCGCCCAGACACGGCAGCACAGGAGGAGGAGGAGGAGGAGGAGGAGGAAGACGAGGATGCACTTGCACTCGCTGCTCCTCCTCCCTCCCCCCCCCCTTCAAAAGCCGTCCTTGCCTCTGCCTTCCTCTGCAGACGTCTCGACTTCCTCCCCTCCAACGTCTGCTTTCGGGCAGGCACTGCTTGAAGAAGCGCAGTGCCCCAGTCACCCGTCTTCAGCATCATGACTAGGATCTCTAGCACCGTGTTCACATTCAACACAGGGTGCATGTGGGAGTCCACATAAGATTTGATCGGCAGCTTTCGGATCTGCAACCCCTCCACCCTCTCTGCCTGCGACGCTGTCTGGCCTTTCGCGACGGTCCTATCCACCAGTCCCCCAATCACGTACGTCTTCGTACTATCCACCTCCTCCAGTTCTGCCTCTGCGTCTGGGGAGAGGACGACTAGGTCCTCCAGGGGAAACACGTCCCAGTATGGGTCGGGATGGAACGTGGCGTCCCATTTGTGGAGGCCGAAACGACGGGCCACTGCTTCGGTTTCGGGGTCATTGGGTTTCCATGAGGAGAAATGAAATTGGAGGGGGACTCTCTGATCCTTCATGAACTTTCTCCCCATACACAGCTGCTTCAAAAGGGAAGAAAACTCTTTATCTTGCATCAAATGACGAAAAGAACAATTGACTACTATCTTGGTACCATTCTGCTGGGCCTCTTTGAGGAAGGCAGTTTCTTCTGCTTCTGCAGCTGCCTTCAATGCACGCTGCTCTGTAATATACGCACGCCTCTCTGCTTCTGTCATGGAGGCAAGGAAACGTCTTCTCTCCTCATACTGTGCCTCCCTCTTTTTCTTTCTGTCCGTTGCTCTATTGGCTTTCCTTCTCTCTTTGTATAACGCCCTCTTTTCGGCTTTCTTTTGGGATTTGGTCTTCCGTTTTCGGTCGGCTCCCTCAGCAGCTGCCTCAGCAGCGGCAACAGCAGAGGAAGAGGAGGAGAGTCCCTCTCCGTCTCCATGCTGCCCCACAGTCCCCCCCCCCTCACCGTCTCGTCCTTCGCTGTCTTCCTCACTGGATGAGTCTTCCTCCTCACTCTCTCCCATCCCCTCTTCAGACGACAATCCTTCCATCATGTCAAGCCCACCTTCTGCCTCTCCCCTCCCAGCGTTCCCTTCATCCTCCCCGTCCATCAAGAGGGAAACTGTGGAGACCCCACACAGACACCTTGAGGAGAATCCCAGCTGCCGTCTCTTCGTTGAATGAAGACGGAGACTCGAGCTCTTTAGCGGCAAAGGCACAAAACCTGGCTGCTGGAGAATGAGACACTCACTCTGCAGGTGGAATGAGAAGAGTGCAAAAAAATAGAGAAGGGACACTCGTGAAGTGAGGAAGCAAAGAGGCATGCGTCCTCCCTCCTTCGAAAAGAAATCCTGTCACGTCTTCAACAGTGACGCATCATAGGCCGCTTGGGTTCATCAGTGCACACTCCCAGACCCCAACAACACAACCGAAAAAGCATACGCGCTGTGCACCTTGCAGCTAGACTCTCTCTCTGTTCCACCAGGGGCAGTTTAATCCAAAAGGAGCTGCTGATCGACAAGTGTTGTTTCAGTGAAGTTTCAGTCTGGCGAATCCAGCCGTCTGCGTGACGGATGTAGTTGCTGCTCTTTTTCGCTTTCCGGGGTCAAATTTGCTCGCGAAAACTTTCCGGGGCCGGGACCACAAAAGGTGCGAAATCACCCACGGGGCCCTGCAAAAGAAGTGAACATTCTGACCTGTCTCCTTGTTCTGTTTCTCGACACTTAAATCAACATCCTGCTCCACCCTGTTCTTTGCAAATCTATACAGACACCCCACTTAACTCCTGAGTTTTCTGTTCCCTCCTCGAAGCCTCTCAGTCCAGCCAGTCAAGATGAAGTACACTGTTTTCGCCGTCTGCCTTGCTGGGATTTCCTTGTCGAATGCGGCGTCTCTGAACGAGCAGGTGCACGCCCCTGCTGACGACCACGATGACATCTTTGCAGAATTGTTCGGAGACGGCCAGGGAGAGGGAGAGGCCATCCCTCATGTCGATCATGACTCGATGTTCGACACCAACACTTTGAAGTCCATGGCAGAGAGAATGGGCATGAAGATTTCCGATAAGGAGCTTGAAGAGATGGTACCAATGATGCAGCAGTGGTCGAACCAGTTCAAGAACTTTCACTTTCCCACAAAGCTCAATGAGCAAGCCAAGGATGGAAAGGCACCGAAGGTTGACTTTGACCACCACAAGATGCTTGAGTCTGTCTCGTCTCTGTTGGGACTTGACAACCTCTCCGGAGACCAGGTTGACAAGATGGCCCCCCATCTTGACAAGTACCTTGAGAACATTCAGGGAATGATGAAGAAGCACTCTGACGGCGCGTCTCATCATGACATGCTCAAGCACGCTGCCAAGGCCATGAACCTTGACTTGAAGGACCATGAGGTCGAGGAGCTCGTGCCCCTTATGGCACGGTATCAGGACATGTTCGCAGGAATGTTCGGAGGCAAGGGGGGTCCCGCCAGATCCGAATTGTAAATCAATACATGCTCCGTGCACTGTCTGTTTGTATGTGTGAATAGATCAATGATGTGATTTGCACGGGTGTTTGCATGCGATTCTTGGTGCACGCAAGTGGGGGGGGGGATGATTCCCACTCTGTCCTTGAACATTCTTTCTTCACTGTCTGCGCGCTGTCTTTGATTTCTTTCTACTCTCCCCCCCCATTGTCTGTTTGGTTGACGCCCAACTAACTTTACCCCGCTTCTGTCTTCTTCTCCCGCTTCCGCTGACAGCCAGTGTGTTTATCTATTGCTTCCTTCCCCTCGATCGAGAACTCCCCCCAAGGGAGTTGGTTGGTTGGTGTCGGGAGGGAGTAGTGAAGTGCACTCTTCTTTTCTCTTCTCTTCGCTTGTCTTCTCTGGGTGTACGGGGGTAGGGGGGGACGAAGGAAGGGATGAAGAGACCGAGAGAGAGAGAAAGAGACAGCCTGATCTCGGGTCTTCATAGACCGGTCGGGAGAGTGAACAAGGTGTTCGCTTTTTGGTTCATGATGCTTGCGTGTCCTGTGACTACATGCATGTATGAATGAATGAATGGATCCGTGAATTAATGAATGTTTGATTGACTATGTGGACAATGAAAATTGTGGTTGGGGCTTGATTGTCGAGTCCGTCTCGTTTTTTTGCCTTGAAGAAAAATCTTTCGAGCAAGTGCTTGACTTATTTTGTTGCCTATCTATTTACTTGAGAGAGCAATTCAAACTGCGCATGAGGCAAACAGCCGCTAGACCGTCCCGACACCCTGCACGCACCGATCAATCAGATCTTTCCTTCCTGCCTGAAGAAGGCGCATCGATCGATCGCGGGTTGGTTGTCACGAAAACGAAGGAGGTACACTGCATGGGAGTGGGAGAAAGAAAAGCGAGGAAGAAGCAGAGGGTGAGGAGAAGAAGCGGGGATCGATACAGCCGCTGACGGTGCTGTACGGAATTTATCTGGATACTCTCCTTCGCATATTCTCCCAGCATGCACACAACGTAGACGCAACGCGACGTTGAACGTGTGCCGTTCGCTGACCCGCAGTGAAGTCCATCGATGTTCGATCTATCGGTAATCCAGCTGGCATAATGCAGGTCTAGCCTTGGTGTGACGAATGATGCTCATGCACTGACATGCAGGAATCTAAATTAACTTATAATATAACAAATTGAAAGAATGAAAGAACCCTAACTAGAAAAAAAATAAGGGGATTGATTGATTGATTCTACTTTTATAAAAGTAGTAGAAAAAAAATAAGGGGATTTTACCTTTATGAAAGTACTAAGATAGTAGCTGGGATAGTAGAAACATGACCTAAAATATAACTAGACATGCAGTGATGTGAATTTCTCTAACTAGTTCTCTCAACATGAATTATTAATTAATAGTTAATTAACAATATTTTGTTAATTAAGTGCTTCACAAGTCGATCTAGTCAAAACTTATTCACTTTTCCCCCACTATAGTTTCTCCAAAAGAAACACATTTTTTTTAGTATTTATAGAAAATAAATTAAAATATTCATATTAAATTACTATCATACGCCATCCTTAGCGCCATCCGTGGCCATCGCAGCCTAGCTGTTTCGAGGCTTCTAGTATAATAGCATTAGCTAGACGCTGCTAGAGCATTATAGGCGGGGTAGGCACGACTTCCGCACGAGGCAGTTCGATCTACACCTAGATCTACACTCGTGTTCGTCGAGCGCTACCAACAGAATCCAACGTTTATCAATTTGAGACATGTGACAATCCTTCTTCAGAGCTTAGGCAGTGGCTTACCGTGTGTGCTGGCATGATGCCGATTGTTCGTTTGCATACATTTTTCGTCAAAGGCTCTGCAGGGCTGCGTGCGCACGTCTGCGAAATTCCACCAACGACCCCCAAGGCCAAGGTGAGGAGGGCACGAGAGAGAGGGACCCTCCTCCACCTACTGCTCTCTTCTTTGAACGATCATGCACATCTCCCATCCCAAAAGCTCTTCGTGCTTTCCTTTGGGCTCCTCCACTCTTCTTCTCTTCATCCTCACTCTCTGACGAAGACGACGATGAATCTCCTGTCCGCCTTCCCCCCTTTCCAACCGCTCCATTCACTTGCGCTTTTGCCAACTGAGGAAGCACCACAGCTTCTGCTCCTCCCCCACTCCCTCTGCGCGTAGTTTCGGTTCCTGCTCTTCCATTCGCGCTGACGGGCATCTTCTCTTGCATTTCCAAAAGACGGAGAGACAGAGCGGCAGGCACGTCAAGAGAGACACGCAGACTCTCAGCGCGACGAACGAATGTGGCGTACCTGCAGCATGCACAGCCCCGTCCAATGTTCGCATATCGTTTCAAAGACACTGCATGGGACTCCCTTCTCGTCCTTCTACAATAAAGACCGTCGTCGAATTGCCCTTCCTGGCGTGCTGCGGGCTTCTTGTGCAGCCTTCTCTGTGTGCACTGCCATTAAAGACATGGTTTCAAACCAGACAGACAGACAGACAGACTAAATGTTTCTTTTTCTCCCTCCTTTTCTTCATGACAGACAGACACACAGACAGACAGACAGACAGAAAGGCAAAGACCAACCCGCTCCAAACCCTCATAGCGCACTTCGCCTTGGCCTCTGCTCCCAGGCCCTCCACTCTCTTCAGGTGCTCAGGTGACACGAGGGACGCCAGCATCTCAAACAAAACCCAGCATTGAAGCAACTGCATGCAAAGAAGGGGAACACAAACAGAAAGGGATAAACAGACAGCACGTAGGCAAGCAAATGGACAACGGGGAAATATCAAAAAGAAGTGTCGATCGATCGATGCGCGGTGTTGTCTTGAAACAAACTCACTGCGGGGTCGAGCTCGCAAACTCTCAAACAAACAATAAAACGGCCGACCGACCGAAATAATGGGTGGATGAGTTCAAACGAACAGAAACACACTGCGTATCCCAAGACTTGCCTTCCCACCCCTGAAGAAACACACGACTCCTGATTTTTTTACACGGTCTCATTTCCCCCTCACGACAAGAAAAGAAGGTTTCGCAGTAGTTCATTCACTCACTCACCGCATCTGCAAACTCAGGTGCCGCCATCTGCTCAACGCTGCCTACAGCCGACTTTTCCACCTCTGTCGCCACTGCCTCTGCCCACCCGACGGAAGAATGGAGAGCACCTTCGAGAAGGGCAACTCGAGCGCTCCATCTGCACATACACACACACACACACACACAGAGAGAGAGAGAGAGAGAGAGAGAGACAGAGGCACAGATACGAATTCAGACAGTGCAGGCACTTTGACAAAACAATCAAGTAAATCAACAAACAGAAGCCAAACAGAAACCGTCGTATTACAGGTACGTTCTGATGTCCTCCCTGCCTGTGCCATGCTGTGCAGTCTGTCTCTGTCACATCTCAGGGGAATGTGGGCACTCAGAAAAAGAATTTGCCTCTCCCGGTGACTGATGTAGCATCCATAAGGGGCCAAGGAGGGAGTAGGCAGAGGAGAAGGGAAAGCAGGTGACTGATGTAGCATCCATAAGGGGCCAAGGAGGGAGTAGGCAGAGGAGAAGGGAAAGCATTTTCTCTGTTTCCCGCTGGCCACGTGGAAGAAAGTACAAGTGCTTGCAATCGTGGAGAAATAACGAGACATCCAGAAAGCCACATGCAGACTTTTTACCTACATACCAAATGAAAGAGACTGGGATGCGAAGATATTCGTAATTCATGTGACACAACAGCCATGAGCAGTCCTCATTACTTGCTTACCGTTGCCGCGAAAGAGCTCTCGGCGCAAAGTCACGTGAGAGCGCGTGATGCAGAAAAAAAGAGAGACTCTCCGGCAATGCCCCCGCCCTCCCGCCTCTTCCGAGGCTTTTTGCCACAACAAAGTCAGACCCCCTCCGCACATCCGAGGGCCCGTCTGCCTTCAAAAGAGGGAGGAGAAGCACGAGGGCCTCCAAGGCACTTGTAATTTCTCCCGAGGGCCCACTACTCTGCGAAGTCACTGAAGATGCCGGGGCACCCAAGGCCGAGGCCCAGGCTAGAGCGATGAACCTCGTTGCCTCACTCGAATCGCACTCGCTCCTGGCAGACGCACCACATCCATCAATCAAAAGACCGAAACAGGGAGAAGGAACTGATCAGACGGGACACCAGATGGAGACACAACTTTGACATCACTAACCCTTGCAAAAATTGCGAATTGAGCTTGGTGCAACAAAGCAGAAGAAAAGTTAATGGGGGAGAAGCGAGCTGCAATCAGTGAAATGAGGAAACTCCGCTTGGCTGCAACGCGTATGCTTGCCCCGCTTTGCCCCTTCCATCAATCTGAGAAGCACTGTGCTATTTCTTGGCGCGTTCCCGATTTCTGTCCTTGGCGTCCTCTCCGCTTGCCTCTCCGTTCGTTCTTTTCCTCATTTTGTCTGTCTGTCTGTCTTTGTCTCTGTCTCTGTCTTTGTCTTTGTCTCTGTCTCTGTCTGTTTGTCTGTTTGTCTGTCTGTTTGTCCATCAATCTGCCAAATTTACTTTTGTGATCGAGAGAGACTACACGTCCCGCAACCCCCCTAATTGACGCACGCAATATCCTCACTGACTCACTGACCCTCTCGAACCCCTGATGATCTCCGCGAGTCTCTGCCCCAGCACGGCCCCTTTCCCTTCTCTTCTTCCCTGCAGGACTGCAGTCGAAGAGGGACCCTCGGCGTCCTCCAAGAGACCCTGGGACCACTCCAGGTGCAGCAGGCGGAGGGAGAAGGCACCGGCACCGGGGCCTTGCAGAGATAAGAGTGAAGAGGAGGGGACTGGTTTGGATACCTGGGAGTTCAGCGCTGCTCCTCTCTCTCTGAGGGTCTTCAACCGTCTCTCAAGCAAAGCAGCTGCCGCTGATCTCAAACTCGCACGGAGAGGCCCTGTCACAGGGTTCTCCCTCTCCCCTCCTTGACCCTCCCCCTCTGCAGACCCCAGGGACGCACTGGACAGCACAGCTACGCATCGGAGCTGCAGACACACAGGGTCCATCAAGAGTGAAGAAAGGTGCAGGTGCGGAAGAACCGAGCAAGAGAGTACGATCCGAGCACGTCAAGCAACATCACGGGAAAGGAAACGCTTGTGTCTGAAACAAAAAAAAACGAAAACAGAAGAAAGAAATGAGGCCACGAAGAACCACAAAAGTCGAGCCAGGACCACCAAATATAACGATTTCAGGTACAATTTTCTTTCGCAGCACACCAACTGACCAATGCTTCCCAGCACACAGCTTCCCTCTTTGTTCCACTCTCTTTCAGTCCCAACAATCCAGAAGCAGCCCCTCTGCTCTCCCCTTCTTTTTGTCCTGACGCTTCCTCTCCCTCTTCCTCTGCCTCTCGCAGAACACTCGCAAGAGCAGAGACCCAGACACTCAAAGGAGCGCACTCCGAAAAAACGCGACGTTGTTCCGTCAAGATTGCAGATCCTGTAGGGACGCGAGCGAGCACAGGCAAACAAACAAAAAATACACACACTATCTCTCCCTCACCCAATCTGACACTCAAATGCAGAGAGCAACGCAAAACACAAGTGCACATCCAGAAACACAAAGACGCAATGACTGACGGCCCGTCCCTCCTGGATTTGGATTATCTTTCCACCCTTCTTCTCCTTTCTTCTCCTTCTCCTTTCCACTCGAGTAGATGCAAAGAGCTGCTTAGCACTTCTTTTCTTCTCGCTCTTTCTCCTGTGGTTGCATGTACCTGTCTGTTGAGTTCAATTGTGCATCTGTGTGTATATGTGTGTATATGTGCGTTTGTGTATGAGTTTTTGTGTGTCATTCTCACATACCACTGAGTCTCTCTCTCTCTCTTCCTAACTGACCGGCAAAGGGATCGTCTTTGAGTGCCGTTTCCGAGAACGATGAAGAGCGAGAAGAAGAAAAAGGAAGACTTTCTCCTTCTCCATCGGTTTTGTTTTTTGCTGCAGCTTTTCGTTTCTCTGAGGAGGAGGCTTCATGGGGACACAGCGATGCTGCCCGTAACATCTCCACTACCTCTCCCTTCTCCCATGCTGTTCTCGAGGGACGGAGGAGAGACAGGAGGCGGCTTTCATTTGCCTTTCTTCCAAAAAGGGAAGGGAAGAGAGTGGGACCTGGGCGGGTAGAGGTAGAATGAGAAAGAGAAGAGGGGGAAGCAGAGGAAGAGGAAGAGGACCTCGCCTCTCCCCATAGCTCTTTTTCATCTGTCTCTTCAAGACTGAAAAGCCCTGACAAATTTGGTACTCCCCTCAGATCATCTTTCTTTGCACTCAAGAAAGATCCATCATCACCCTCATCCTCCTCTCCTTCGTCCTGTCCTGATGAATCCAATACAAAAAGATCCACACCACCACCACTACCCACATCTTCCTCCTTCTCCTCTTCCCCCTTGTCGACCAATCGAGGATCTCTGCCCATCACGTCCCAGTGCAAAAAAACGGAAACAAGCAGCCGAATCAGACCCAGCCAAGCAGCCAGAGAGCGGGCACGCAAACACGACCGCACCACGTCTTCAACCCGCCCCTGCGCGCTCCCCTCCTCTCCCATCTCTGCATCCAAATCGGAAGAAGACGGAGACGGCAGAGCGCACCAGGCAGGATCTGCGAGTTCCAACACGCCATCTCTCCACAACAATACCTGCAGACCCCCCAGCATCAGATCCTTCTCTTCAACCATCCCCCCTCCTGACTGCACCCCTTCAGAAGCGCCACGAAGACTGGCTTTCTCTCTCCAACTAGAGAATCCCCCCCCCTCCCCTCCCTTTCTGCTACTTTCAAGTGCCCCGTCTACAGCCCCCCTCACGGCACCCGCGAGAGACTGCAGTCCCCGGACGTGCGGAGAGACGGTTGAGTCTCGAAACCTCACAAACAGCTGCGCACAGACAGGCCAAACGTCAGCAACACACCGACACTTACAGTTACCCACATTCATACATTAATACAGGAACATACAGGCACACACTTACGCTTTCTCTCTCTCTCTCTCTCTCTCACACACACACACACACACACACACACTCAGTTGCGGGGATCATCATCATATCAGGGTGTACAGAAGCAAAGTTACGTTCACAAACAAGAGGGAAAGAGAGAGAGAAGAAAACAAAAAACGTTGGCGAAAAAGGACAGCAGCGGAAGACCCTTCCTCATTTCTTGTGACTGAAACCGTTCTTGTTTTCTTTCTGAAGATCAATAAACAAAGAAAGAAGCAGGAGGGAATTGCAGCCCATTTATTCCAAATGAGACGGTGGCACCAGCCAGTGAAGCTCCCCAGACTACTTCCAGTCTCACGTGCGCGAACAAAAATGCACAAACACACACACACACACACACACACACACTCACAGCGACACAAACACACACACAAACAGGCTCCTACCTGGACTGCCTGCAGGACGAAGAGAATTCTGTGGTCGCCTCCGAGGCTCTCTGCTCCTTTCTGAAGAACGAGTCGGACTGTGTCTGTGCCCACAGTCTCAATCGACACCTCGTGCGCCCCCCCCTCTCCTACCTCGGCTGCTTCCACGCCTGCCCCAGCTGTGCCGTTTTCAGCCTCTTCCCCGTCTTCGTTCGTTTTCTTTCCATTTACAGACACCTTCCCTTCCCCCCCCCCCCCTTNNNNCTTTCTTGCTGAGAGCGTCAGAGTCAGTCAAACCCCAAATTCCATCAGATCTCTGAGGCAAGGAGAGAAGCAAAAAGGAAACATCTCAAGAAAAGCTGGGAGGAAAAGTAGGAAAGGAGGGGAAATGCGGAAGGGGGGCAGGGAAAGGGAATTGGGAAATGACCAGTGAGCGACTAAGTGAATGAATGAATGAACATGGAGGTGAATGACTGGAGGGACAAGACAGGAAGGAGAACGTTCACATGCAGAGTCACGATGACGCTCCGCGGAACAAACAAAAAAGACAGACCTCCTTCCTCGTCAAAGCCAAACGGAAGACGATCGAGAATTCCAGCTTCAAAAACTCTAGCCACAAAACGCTCGTGCGCCCAGATGCTGGCCGTCCTGCTCCCTGCCCGCTTCCCATACGGATTCCTCTGCACGCATAGAGAGAGAGAGAAGCTCAAGCAGACTCCAGTCAGTGCCTGTCAGCAAAGGATCTCACACAATCCCTCTGATTTAGAACCGTGTGCGTATCTGCCTCTCAGAGAAGCGTCCATGAGTGCATGATTGCGGCAGAACGCGGGGGGAAAACAGAACACAAACATCAGAAGAAGAGAGAAAAAGGGAAAGAAGGAAAAATCCCGTCGGAAAAAGAAAAAAGAGAATGGGTTCCGGGAACGCCATCGGAAAAAAGAAAGAAGACCCTATTTTCCCCTCCAACACTTCAGAAATGCCCGACGATGAAAAACTTCTGCGCGGAAGGACTTCAGGTCAGTACAGGAAGGTTCTCGGAAGACAATTAATTAATTAAAGAAACAGACAGACCGCAGAATCAAGGCCCTTGCCGTCTGTAGGTGACCCAGGTGCAGCTCTCTCTCCGCAGCGAGAAGGTACAGAGGGGGGTCTCTAGGGTGCCATTGAAGGGCCTGTAGGGGAGAACAACGCAGAGCACAGAAGAGAACAGCACAAAAAAAGGTCAATTGGACCCGCAGTTTGCCGGAGAGAAACACAGAGACAGACCGTCATTCGGGGGAGGACTGCAGCGGGAAAGGGTAGGGAGAAAATGAAATGAGGGCAAGAAAAGTGTATTTCGCAAAGTATTGCTCCATTTTCCCTTCACTTCGTCACTGTTTTTCTCTTTCCCATAAAAGCTGCCCTCCGGGTACACACACGCGCGGACGGACCGAGGACACGACCTCTTGCAGTTTTCCGGTGGACCCGGAGCGCAAACAAAAATCGAGCCAGCTGTGCCTGCAGGAAGAAAAAGGGGTTAGGAACGGCACGAGGATCGAGTCGAAGAGTATTCAAAGAGAGAAAAATCGAAGGGACGCAAAAAAAGGAAAGAAAGTTGGAAAGGAAAGAAATGAACGCAAACTGCAGCACTTCTCAAAACTCCTCTGTCATCATTTTCTTTATCTATTTCAACAGCAATTTCAGCTGACCAAGTGCTCACGTCAGCCTTGAACTTGCTGGTCAGTCTCTTGAACAGTCCGTGGATGTGCATGACTCCCGCAACATCACTGAGAGGCGGTTTGCCGGTCTTCTTCTCCTTTTTCTTTTTCTTTTTTTTCTTTTCTTCCTCCTGCACGCACAGAGAGCACGTAAGCAGGCAAGTAGTGAAACAGACAGTTGCGACTTCAGTCTCGGAGACGTGCTGAAGGTCCCTTTTGCTTCCGGTCTACAGACACCCCCTCATGAGTGGGACAGGAGGGACAGGGACAGAAAAGGGCTGAAAGAAACAGTGCAGGCGTGTGACAATCACTGGTTGTCTGATGGGAGGCGGCAAGAGACCAGGGAATCGGCAGGGAGGCAGAAAAGCGGAAAGGAAAAGAACCAGTCAGGTGCTGAAAAATTGGAGAGGCCGAAACAAACAATGATCCAAAAACAATGGATAGGGACAGGACTCTTCGTTCTTCGTTTGACTGTGAAAAAAAAGAAGTTGAAGGTCTACAGAGGAACACACCAGCATGACGACTCGCGCACGTTCCCTCCGGAGTGTTTCCTGCAAGAAGAAGGCACACCCAAAGACTGAAAGTGGGGGGAAAGGGTGACGTGGTACTTCAAGGTGGAAGCATTGAAGTGCCTGCCAAATGGAGACGGGAGAGAGACGGCAAAAAAAAAAAAGAAACCAAGTGCAGACTGACCAGCGCAATCTCGTACTTGATGTATTCCACCACATCACTCTTCAGCGTGTCCTTCCTTGCAAGTCTGTACTCGAAGTCGTATCTCTTTCGGACGATGCGTTTGATTTCATCGAGGCCGAAGTACTTCTTCTTCTGCATCTCCGTCAGGGCAGGGACCATGCCCTCCATTCGCTTCTGCACGATGTCCGCCATCTCTCACGGAAGACAATAGGCTTCTTGAGATAATTTCTGTCAGAAGAGCCAACTGGGCAGGGGCACTGTCCTGTGTGGTGGAAAGGTCAGCGGTTGAAGATACGAGACGGCGCGCTGCGGTCGAGGTGTAACCTTCCGATTTCCAGTCCACGTTCTTCCTAAGGCAGGGGTGAACTCTAAAGTGGTGTGTGAAGCATCGAGTGAGTGAGAGATGTGTATGAAATCGCGCACTTGTACGTATCAAAACATTCATGTATAGCTGCTTTCAACGCTATCGCCCATCATCGCCCTGGGACTCATGAAGCTCTGCGGAGGAAGTCATGGAGGCTGCACGATGGAGGGCTGCCGCGCGTGCTTGGCGGCTTGGGTCCTAGCTGCCAGCTACTGGCACGCGCGCGCAGTCTGGTCGGGGTCAACTTTGCTGCAGTCTTTGTGAATGTATTAATTAATAAATTCGACGGAGATCTCCCGAGTACGTCCACTTCACTCAAGTTCACTGAAACAACTTCCGACCACAGCTGCACTGGACCTTCATTCAAAACCATCTGTGCTCCAACTGGTCTCTGCACTCGAGTCTCGGCTCTTGTGCCAAAAGTTTCGTCGCCGTTGCTTTACGCAACTTCTGTTGCCCAACGCACTGTTGTGTATTTTTTTCTGTAGCGCAGCTGTTCCGTAGTGCTGACCTGACCCGGTGGCAGGGACGGGCTTCTTGCGACTTCTCTTTTGAAGAAGGAAAAAGACAGGCAAGATGAAGAAAGGCACAAACTACATGCAGAAGAAAATTCCGGTCAATCCACGATACGCAAATGTGGAGCCGAAAATCAACGCTCACAACCCCAAAGTGACCACTGTACCCGAGAAGGTAGTGGTCAAGCGCCGTTCCGAGCTTTTCAAACGCATTAAGGCTCCAGACCTCGCTAAGCTTTTGCATCAGAACGACCCCACACAGGCAGAAAGCATCTATCATTTGGCAGAAGGCGAAGGCGGAATGGAGACGGACAGACCAAGAGAAGCAGTCACCCGCCTCGGCAAAGACGTCCAAAGCCTCACTTTATGCGATCCGGCAGAGAAGGGGAAGGCCCCTGCAGGGCAGATGCCGCCCCCGAGAACTGCAGGCCAAGTGTCCGATGCAGCTCGTTCAGATGCCGTGGTGTGCTTTGCTGAGGGGGACGACGGGATAGTGTCAGAAACAGAGCTGATGCTTTTGGACCTTCGAGACCCTGAGGTCAGGGAACGGGGG
>JAHBMJ010000757.1:27500-41139 GCA_018398765.1 Chromera velia | reverse complement strand
GGGGGGCGGTGTATATGACCTATGTGGCCAGTATGTCACAAAGAAAAAATAAAAACATTTGCATAAAACAGATATTCAATAGAACACGGCTCATGCAACATTTTATACAAATGTCAAATAATGAATTCTTAGTTGGATACATATGAATCCAGTGATAACGAGTTGAAAAACACCTTGCCAGTGGTACATTATGGCCTAGATTATAGCATGATTATGCGCGTACGCACTTCAATATTAAAAAATATGAAAACTGGTAGCTTGAACACAGTTACTGGTTGCATATAATGTGCTACATTACTTCAACTTTTATACTCTCCAAGTTGCGTTACTTCGATCACCCACACTAGCACCCCGGGTTGCACCCGCATCGTTTAAGATTGTTGGCCTTTCCTGGGGCCTTTCTGAAGCGATGCACGCAAGCGAAACGGATGACTTTGAAAATTACTCATGATCATCCGAGAATTTCAAGGGCGATTAAAAGCTTCCGAGTCAAACAAATGTCGGAATCAGTCTGAAGAAGAGTCATCAGACTCAGAAGAATCTAGCAACAAAGAGGGAGAGCCGCGGGACCTTTTTTGAGGCTGTTCCTGAGATCGTTTCGACTTACCAGAACGATGTACAAGGGGGGTCGTGCTGTTCTTCTTCTGCGATCCTCCATTCGTTCTATCGATTTGTTTTCCTTTCTTTTCAGTCTCGTCGCACTCATTTTCCTTCCCCCCTCTCTCTTTTTGTCTCTCTTTTGTTGTGCGCTCCTGCCCCTTTCTTTTCATTTTGTTCTCCGTGCTTTGGGATGTGGAAGAAGACTTCACTGTGCTCTGACCCTTTTTGCGGGCCTTCGTTTTCGCTGCTTCCTCCTGGGACTCTTCATCTGAAGAGGTCGAGGAAGATGCAGAAGAAGCAGAAGAAGGGGAAGAGGGTGAATCATCTGACAGATCTTGCAAACCCTCCTGACCGTTCCGTCTCCCTCCTTTTCCCTTTCCATGCTCTTTTCCTCCTGTTGCAGTCTTCCCACCCTCAAACACCCGGCGATGGGAATTTCGAGACTTTGATTTGGAAACTTGAGAAGATGCTGAAGGCTTCACACTTCTTCGTGCATCCTCCTCTTCCCCTTCCTCGTCTGCGGACTCTTGATCACTGCCTTTTGAAACCCTGTGTTTTTTCTTCTTTTTGGTTCCCCCCTGGCGGTCTTCTCTCAGCGACTCTGCCTTCTGCCCCTTTTTCGTGCTTTTCTTCTCCGTTGTTCCTTCCTCCTCTTCTTCCGACTCTTCGTCTTCCTGCTCCTCGCCCAACTGGGCGTTCTTCCGTTTCTTCGACTCATGTGGCTTCTCTATCTCTTCATCATCTTCTTCTTCTTCTTCTTCTCCCTCTCTGTCTTCCGTAACTTCCTCTTCTTCTTCCTGGACAGCTCTACTTACCTTCCCCTTTTTTCGTTTCTGCTCTTCCGTCTGCACTTTTGCGAGTCTTCCTGATTCCTCTCCCTCCTCTTCCTCTTCCTCTTCTTCGTTCTCCTCTCCCTCCTCTTCCTCTTCCTCTTCTTCGTTCTCCTCTTCGTCCTGTTCCTCCTCCTCTTCATCTTCCTTGTGCTTGCCAGTTTTGTGTGTTTGATTCTCTTGATCGTCCATTTCTTCATCCTCCTCGTCGCTCCCTTGGGAGTCGGGGGAAGAGGAAGAAGACTCAGAAGAAGAGGCAGAGGAAGGGGCCCGGCGTGTCGAAAGGAAAGGGGGTCCGCCGGGTTTGTTTTTTGTCTGCAGGACAGGATCACTCATTTTCTTCTTCAGACTCATTTTCTTCGACTCGGAGTCTGCTTCCTCGTCTGAGGGGGACGCAGAGGACGAGGATGAGGAAACGTCTGAAGGGGGAGAACGGGCAGCTGTCAGAGTTTTTCTTTGGAACTTGAACGACCCTTCCTTCCCACTCCCTCCAACTCCTCTGGCAGGGGCTGTGCTGTTCTCCTTCTCCTCTTCACTGCTCTCCTCCTCATCTTCGGAGGAAGAAGAAGAAGAAGAAGAACCTTTCCAACCTGCAGCATGTCGCCCTCTTCCCTTTCTCCCTTTTCCTTTCTGTTCCTTTTTTGTCTCTTTTGATCTGTTCGCACGGAGTGCACGGAAGTTCAGCGGAGTTCTCTTGTTACCCCCCAGGTCAAGGTTCTCTTTTTCAGTTTCACCACCCTCATCCTCATCCGACTCCTTCCCCGAACTGCTCTCATCATCGCTGTCTTTTTCTTTTTCTTCTTCCCTGCCTCCTGACACCGGCTGCTCTTCACTTAACGTCCCCCCACCCAATCCCCCCAACGAGGAAAATTTTCCGTTCCCATCCCCAGTGACCCCCTCCTCCTCCTGACCCACAACCCCCCATGCACCCATGTCAACGTCCACGTCCTCGCAGAAATCCTCTTGCGCCCCCGTGAGAGAAGAGAGGGGCGAAATCACCGCATAAGGGTCCGACAAAGGCCCTCTTGGGCGAGGGGGCACCTCTGCAGCCGGCGTCCCTCCCACCCTCTTCTGGACAGCACCTCCTTCCCCCACAACCCCCTGCAGCACCTCTTTTCTTCTCCCTAATTTACCTGCAGACGTAGACAGAGAGGGACGGGGGGACTCTGCAGACTCCTCCTGCAGAGGCACCTTGGGGGAACTTCCCGCACGATCCTCCCCGAATCTCTGCTGTCTCTTGTTTTTCTTCTCTCTCTCCCTCTCCCGTCTCTGCTCATGGGAGAAGGAGACGGGGGAATCTGCAGCTGCTGCCGACACTCCCAGCAGGGGAGATTCAGAAGGAGAACCTGATGCCCCCCTGCCACACGTCCCCGCTGCCCCGCCTGCCTCTGATTCCCTCTCGCCCCGATTCGACGACGACGACGAGGAGACCGGAGACGACACAACGCGCCCACTCCGATTTGAGACGGCATCCGATTTCGACCCCACTTTCGCTTTCGCATCACCTCCCCCCTCACTTGCTCCTGCAGACCGCCCCAGCCCCTCCCCCTCCCCCCCCTGCCTAGAGTGCTTTTGCTTCTCTTGAGACGCCGCAGACGAAGAAGCAGATGAAGAGGACGGGGCCGTCAGAGGCGGAAGAGAAGGGGGGGCTCTTGATCTTGACTGCGCTCCTGTCTCATCACCCCCGTCCCCCTTCTCACTTTCCTCAACTAGCGTCTGTGCCGCAGCGCTCTTATGCGAGTCGGCTGTTGCTGAGAGATGGGCCGGTGGATGGTGAGACGAACTGAGCGCGGCCACGCACCCCGTCTCCATACGACCGAAGGACGAAGAAGCCGACGAGTTTCCACCCCCCCTCGCAAGCACTGAAGATGAAGACGGAATGGTGGGACTTCGAAATAGAAGACGGTGTCTCTTTGCATCGGGGACATAGTCCTCGACACCCGAACCCGTCTCCGCACCCCTTCCCCCCGGACTCGGGGACGGACGCCCCCCGCTTGAGGCCACCTGTGCAGCCTCAGTTGCTACCGACCCATGACGAGAAGGGGGCGCGGGTCTGCGACGGAACGGGTCGAGGGTCAAAGGGAGGGGGGCACCTCTCCAAGCCCCCCCTGGGAAGCTGAAGGCTGCCCTCTGCGTGAGTGGAACACGAAGAGGGGGTGAGGAAGGGTCGAATGGGTCGTTTCGTCCGTGGGAGTCGAGGAAGGATTCTATGAGGTCGTAGTACCTCAACCAGGCCTCTCGGGCTTTTCTTATCTGTTCTGGATCTGAGGCAGCAGTGTCTTTTTGCATGGACTCGAATGACAGCCGTAACCTGTCTCGCACTCGATTGAGAAGGCCGAGAAGCTCCCGGTCGTTCTCACGCCACAGTTCGGATAAGCTGGCTGAAGGAGAAGCACAGGCAGAAGGGGAGAGAGACAGGGAAGGTGCGCACAGTACCGGAGCGCTCTCACTTCCGTTCGAAGACCTGCCGACGTTCTGTTGTTGCTGCTGCTGCTGCGGCTGCTGTAACAGGGTAGAAGAACTTTGCTGTTGTTGCTGCTGTTGCTCTTCCCCCTCTGGTCTCCGTCTTTTGCTTCTAGAACGCCCTCCGGAGTCTGCTTCTGACTCTTTCGGCAAAACTTCAACAGAAGAAGATGCTGGTGAAGCAGCAGAGACAGGCATAGATGAGAGCCCCACAGGAGGATGGGGGACCCGGGCAGTAAGCTTCGTGTTCTTCCCAAGAACCTGCACGCATTTGTTATGATGTCCAGATTCAGTCGGAGGAAATGATTTCAACTTCTGTTATGATGTCCAGATTCAATCAATGATGTCAACTTCTGACTGCATATCGGGGGAAAGGGCGAAAACACGACGTGGAGAGATGAGAAGACGCGAGTGGTAAAGTATCTGCAAATGAACGCGTCAGACAGAAAGCTTAAACTCGTGGAGCTCCAATACATGAGAGACGGGAAAAAAGGCTTCTTGCCTGACCTTGCTCGTTCCTTTGGCCCCGAGTTTTCCTTTTACTGCATCAGCCTGTTCACCCTCTCCCTCTTCCTCTCCAACATGTGTCGTGAAATGTACCTGACGCGCCTTAATCCGTCCACTTCGTCTCGTAGGTTCTTTTTCAGCGTCTTGGAGTTTCTTTTCATTGGATTTCCGCACCTTTCGCGCAGAAGTATCTTCTTGTTCATTTTCCTGCACTGCTCCTTCATCAGCGGTACAAGAGCCTCCACCTTTCATTTTTTCCCGCAGCAAGTGCAGCTAGGTCCAGCGCAAGATGCACAAGGGAGCAAATCAAAACGCAAAAAACACCAACACGGAAAGGCCCCTCCAGTGAAATGTGCAACTGACAGAGACGTGCTCGGAACAGCTTTTTTTGCCAAAACCTGCGAGCGCAGTCGCGCGTTTCTGCTCTTTCTGACCGACTTGCTGGCCTGTTCTTTATCTCACAATTTCCTATTCTCCATGGCACTTTCTCGGAAAACAGACTATTTCAGAACTGGGACCGTGCATGTACTGAGAGGGAGGGCTTCACTTGCACGTTTGATCCTGCAAATTACCGGATCTCACGGTTTTTCACGAAGCTTTCAAGGGCGCATGCATTTGACGCACGCAATTTCGGAGCTCATGCATGATGCAGTCGCGTTGACAGTCCATTTTCGAGTCAGGGTCAGATCATGTCAGATCTTCGAGAATCTTCGAGACATTTCGAGACTTCGTCAGAAAGGTTTCAAATTATATTATTAATACAGCACTCCTCTTCCGTGATCCGTCGGACGTGCATCTGCTGTTGTATGAACTTATGCGTGCACTCAGTGTGGTATACATCTGCTTCTATCGCACTGCAGATTTTCTTTGTCCGGCACTCAAGTGATTGGGTGGGTGCAAGTTTCGGGCAACAGCAAACGAAGAGCCAAAAAGGTGTTTACGGCTGGTCCTCCTCCACCGCAAGCTCACCATTTGTTCGAGACAGGTGAACCCCAGAGCTTAAATTACGGAGCACAATGAGTCTCGGTGCCACGGTGCTCCATTTGAAGCAGGAGAACTGGTTTTTTTTTGACAAAGCAGAAGAAAGACACGAACAGATATGTGAAGCGCTCTCAAGGGACTACAGCACTTGTGCGCGTGAGTGAGTTTCGTATTTTTTCTCTAGAAAAGAATCAGGAAGCCTCAGCAATCCGCAGGGCACGTGACCGGAAAGTGACGATGTCGTTTTCTGACTGGTGGTGTTTCTCTCATAAGTCTGCTTGACTACGTTGTTAGGGTTCGAATTTTTTTTTTCCGTCTCCATTTCCACACTCGTTGTCGGTGTCCGTGCCCGAAGCTCTCGGCGGCTGCCGGTGCATTGTGTTCTTCGCATATCCGCACTGATAAGCATCCCATTCTGTGTTTTTTCTCAATGTTTCTAGCTGCACCCCACCTGCTGGTCATCTGCTCAGGTCGCCTTCCAAAAGTCGAATCCTCTTCGCCATTGAATCTTGTGTTAGTGCTTCCGTCTCTCGTTGCATTTGCTTTGGGAACCCTTCCCTGTCTGAAAAATGCAGCGCTTTTCGACAAACTGTCAGGGGCTTGTGACTCCGCTGCTGGACAAATTGCGAAGCAACAGGAAGGTGAGGCAGGGACGCGAAGAAAGTGGAGAGGGAGCGAAGCCAAAACACTGTGCCGGGCTTTGAAAAGGGAAGAGGGGATGGACAGAGAGAGAGGCACGAACAGAAAGATGCAGGGAGGTACAAAGGAGAGGAACCACAGCGGTCGAATCCAGATGTGAAGAAGCTCGGGAAGGGAAAAGAAAGAAAGAAAGAAAGAAAGAAAGAATGGTTCTGATTTCCTCCAGTTTTTTTCCTGCCCTTCCCGGCTGGGCCAAGAAAGAAAGGAAATCTGAAAAGGCTGCAACCCACGGATCAAAAGATCAGATTAGCAGATCAGTACAGCAGAAAAGAGAGAGGGAGGGAGGGAGAGAGGTGCGTCCATTGGTATGGTTGGCGTTGCTTGTTCTGTTCTTACCTTGTTTCACATCGTTGTTTACGCCAGACGGGCTTCGTAATCCGCTCCGGTCCCTTCTTTGCTTAGTATCTCTGTCTCCTTGTTTGTCTTGGTTTCTTTGCGATTGCAGCTGAGAACGATCGCCGAGACACAGTGGTGAAAATGCGGGAGGCTCTCAAGGTCTGTCAGTTTGTCAGAAAATCAGTCAACATAGGAGAGAGGTACACGAGAAATGAAAACTGAAACTGTCAAAGGAGGGAATTGAGGAGTGAAGCGCGGCGGTACAGAACAGCAAGGAAGAAGAAAAGAAAATACAGAATCCAAAGTGAAGCGTGCACTTGATTACGCCTTCCTCGCTTCCACTCACGCGCGCACCTCCCAACTGGAAGGAAGTACGGCCGTTCGTTGCCTTGTGGTCAAGCGGAAAAAAAAAAAAGGTACACTGATTGCCATGTCGTAGTGCAACAAGAAAGAGTCAGAGGATGCATAAATTATGAACGGAAAACACCAGCCAGAGAAGTGGCAAAGACCAACGGGCAAGTACCCAGAAAGTAGGGCGGCAGGCAGAGAAAGACAGAAACAAAGAACAGAAAGAATCAAAGTGGCTGCCTGACAAGACGCAGTGACAGGCAGATTATTAGACAGACAGACTGGCAGACAGACAGACGGACGAGCAGATCAACGACCTCCGCCCGTCCCGCAATCGAATTTAATGCTCGCAACACTATGATCAGATCGACGATCTGTATAACGGGCGCTTCCCCTTGCCTGATGGACTGCCTGCCTGCCTCCCTGCAGCGTCTGGACGAGCAGCTGGAGGGCCAACCGAAGGATCACCGAGAGGCCGAGAAAGTCTTCAAGGAGGCGGAAAGCAGATTGGACATGGAGAACAAAGGTCAGTCAGTCAGTTCTGTTGGTATCGGTAGGCACACTGTAGACAAGCATGGAGAGAGAAAAAGGAAAGATAGCACTGGACATTGGAACCGCGTTAGTGCCCAGTGCCTCCCTGTCTGTCTGTCTGTCTGTGTCGCTCCTTTCCTCCCTGGTTTCTCCCCGGCCGTCTTGTTTTTCTCAAATTAACTCGGACTGCACAACTCCATTCTGATTCTGCGTCTGTCACCGATACTTTCGGGAAAAGATGAAGAAACTAAATTCTTCTCTTGCATCTTCAAGTTTCTTTCCTTCATAATGTTGCACAAGTGGTATGGGGTATATCGCTCCATTTTTCTGCTAAACATACCCGTCTTTCTCACTGAGGCGTTCTCCCTTTCTTCCGATTTCACTCCTGTTTGGCCTCTTTGACTTTCTTCTTCCTCTCTCTTCGTTAACGCACGCACGGCTGCAGCGCTGAAGCTTCAAGAAGAGAGAATCCGGGCACAACACCAAACAGTGGGGGCACACCTGAAGCGGACGGAAAATTCTTTTGGACTGCGAATCGAAAAATCACGTCAGTCAGTCAGTCAGACAGACACTTTCTCTCTCTCTCTCTCTCTCTCTCTCTGTCCCTGGTAGAGAGAAAGCTTGAGATCGATCGAGTCTTCTTCCTGTCCCTTTCTTTCTTTCTTTCTTCCTTCCTTCCTTCCTTCCTTTCTTTCTTCCTTCCTTTCTTTCTTTCTTCCTTCCTTCCTTCCTTTCTTTCTTTCTTTCTGTCTTTCGCTCGCTCTCTCCCTCTCTTCTCATTCATTCCCTCTATTCTGAATCTGTGGCTGTCATGCTCACTCGCTCGCAGCGCTGGTCTACGGTGATTCATCGCTTGCTTTTCTCACTCTGTTTGTCGCTTTTCTCCCCACCTTGCCTGTTCTTGTCCCTGTTCTCTTTCGCGCGCTCTCTCTCTCACTCTCTCTGCAGGCGGCGCTGTGCGTTACGTGTTTTCCCACCTGAGTGAGAGACTGCCAGAGCTGGAGTGCCACATGGACCTTCGTCTGGAAGTGCAAACCGACAGTCAGGGGAAGGAGACCAGGAGCTACAGCAGTCGGTCGCTTTCATTGTTTTTTTGCTTCGATTCACCACTTTCTTTTTTCCTACGTTTCCTCCTCCTCTGCCCCTCTCTTTCTCTATTTGTGTCTCTCTGCCGTGCCTGCGCAATGTTGGTGAAAATGGAGGAATACATAACAATGACAACAGAAGAACAAGAGAACCTCCCATTTAGAGACAGGCCCCCTGAGATGTCCTCGGAGAGGTGACGCGAGACAGCCAACCCGTCAATCAAGTAAACGATCCATCCGGTACTCCAAGAGAAGGAAGGAAGGAAGGAAGGAAGGACTTGTGACTGCTTCTGTCTCACAGAATGATGAAACAACGAACATCTCTTGCTACTTCCACCGCTGAGCTTCTCTCTGGGAGGCAATGCGGCAGAACGTTCAACTGAAAACTCTGCTGAGCGGGGGATAGAAGCAAATAAAATAGGAATTGGAAAGGAGAGGCGACGTTTCGCGATTGTGAATTGTGACAGACAGACAGACAGACAGACACGTATCGAATTGAAGTAAGAGAGACTGAGAGGATTTTTTCAACTGCTTCCCCCCTTTCCTTTCTTTATCCATTCATTCATTCATGCATTCATGGTGGCAACTGTGACTCATCACTACCTGAGCCCTTTCTGCTTTGCCTTCATCTGTTTGTTCTGTTGCCTCTCTCCATCAGAAAAAAAAAAAGAACAAAATAATCCTCTTCGATATCGCCTCTATGTTTCTCCCTTTCTTGCCTTTCCGCCTTTTTGCTTTCCACTTTCCCCCTTCTTTTCGTGTCCTGCTGTCCGGGTGCGTGCAGTTGTTTCCTGTTCCCCTCCCATATGGAGTCCCCCTGCGACCTCCAAAGCCTCCACGGACCTTCTCTCCCGCCTCCTCTCCGACCTTGCGGCAAAGAAAGTTGACCTCGCCTGCCTCACTGCAGTAGTGAGGCAGAGATTCAGAGACTTTGTCAGGAGGGAGGACGAAGAAGCAGAGAAGAAAGAGAGAAACAAGCAACCTCCCGCAACACAGCTGAGCAACAGAAGTGCTCTGCGACCTCCCAGACACTCTACTGTAAAGATCACCGGCAGACCCAGCCAGGTGGATGGGAGCGCCTCGACCCCAACCCCAAGCCCTCCTGTAGCTTCTTCTCCACAAGGTACTCTCGGAATGTGCAGGGCTTCTGTGCAGGCTCAGGCTGCTGCTGCTCCACTCCCCGGCTGCAGCAGCTCAACGCCCGAAAAGTCCAGAGGGGCAGGGGGGACTCCAGAGGAGGCCGAGAGCCGCACTCCTGTCCCCGTGCCCCCGCCCCGAGTGCGGGTGGCGAGTGCGAAGACGTGGACATCCCCTCCCGTTTCCTCTTCCGCTGAGCGACCCCCGGGGGGGGAGACAGAGAGAGAAAGTGAAACCGTGTTGTTGCACGGCGACATTGAGGAGGGCCGCACAGAGGGGCTCGACGGTGCGCCCTCTTCTGGGGGACCTGCCCGCCCTCCCCTCTCCACTCTGATGGAGATGGACGACTACTGAGTGAACAGTGAGTGAGTGAGGGGAGGGATCGCTCAAAAGGGCTCAGAGTACATGGACCGTGGGGAGGGAGGGAGAAGAGCTCGGTTCCCCAAAACGGAGGAGGGAAGGGGGGGGGGGGAATCACGGAATGTCTGTATGTGTGTGACTCCCTTCCTTGGACGCCTAGCACGTCCGTTGGGGTTGGTTCCATCATGCTTCTCATTGGTCGGCATGATCTGCTCTCAGCTGGATCTCGCTTCTGAATTTCCTTTCCTCAATTGGTTGGTTCGAGTTGTTGCGGATGGAAGGAAGGAAGGAAGGAAAGGATGTCGGTATGTGCATGCACTCTCCTCTCTCGTCTCCGGCTTGTGGCGAGAGGGGGAGTGAAGCGAAGAGGGGGTGATCGAGCTTGCATTCCCACATGCAGGGAGAGTTGACAGAAACAATTAAGGAGAGTCAGAGCTGCAGCCTCAAACAGGCGCTCTATTCTCTTCTGCCGGTATCCGTCAACTTGTTTCCCTATCCGACCTCACCACGTCTTTATCGACTTTTCAACGTCAGATAACGCCCTTCTCTTTTCGCACGGAGATGTGAGCACCAGCCTAGGCACCCGCAGTGATGCTTGCTTGCATATATGCTTGCCAGCTCATGTCAAAGTAAGATCCCCGTTGTAATGTCACACTGTGGCAGTGTCTAGGAAGGGCAGTGTAAGATGCACACGTTGAATCAATATTAAACAGTGCGGTGTCCCAGTTGTTGTGGGTTGTAGTCGGCGTAATCGCATACTTTGCTATCATTGATTCCTAGCAATGAGGCTAGCATTAATTCATTTTGTTTTATATATGTATCTAGATTGATTTTGATTGATTGATTGATTGATATGTTCCGCCCTAGGGCCTTCCCGCTATGTCTATCTGTCGCCAGAGCTAGCAGATATGTATGAAGGAATTAAGGATAAGAGATTCATTGATGTCCGCATTGAGTGTCCGCATGCAAGCACTATTGTATTGTATTGTGGCGGTTAAAGCCGGTGAGCCACCACTTAGGCTCTGGCCAACCAGGGCATGACATGCAAGTTTCATTCACATCCATTCACCTACTAGAGTAAGAGTATGTCGAACGTAGGGATAGCTATCGTATCGATATCGTATCGTATCCTATCGGTATCGGTATCGGTATCGAAGTATCGACTATCGGTTCTTTCTCGAGCAGCTGAGTATCGGTTAGTATTGGCCTGCTTAGAGCTTGTGAAGGACTAGCTGAGCTAATATATGTGGTAAGGCATACGCCGGGCCGGGCCTCGGAGCTTGAAGACCGGGCGCGGCCAGGCCCAGTAACACGTATACCGTCCCCAACCGGCTCCATGTATGGATGAATACGGAACCGCGGCTCCAACGTGCACTGAATTCAGCCTCAGCGGCCAGACTTGGCTTCAAGACAAGACTACATGTACACTGCATCCGATCTAACAGAGCTTCATCATTTCCGTTTTCTGAACAAAACCGCTTCTAGACAATCAAAGCATCATAACAGCTAGAAGGGGAAAAAATAAGCTAAGGTGTGGGCATATTATAAACGTCAGGCAGATAGAAATTTTGTCTTCTCAGCATACAGAGTTGTTTGACCGGTTATTGCCCTTGCCACCGTCCGAACAGCTCAAGGACAGTAGCCTAAGAATCGTCTTTCCACAGTGTTGTCTCCTCTTTTTATGCTGTCTTGGAGTTTCAGGAGTGACCGGATCGACCAGGATATCAACATGGGCGAACTGAGATTCGGAAAGGTCAGTGACGAGTGAGGTCACTATCATTTGGTGATATCCATACTCTACCATTGAAGCTTGCCATTTTACTATTGATGTTCAACCAATGAACATACCTCTGATGACCTTATCTTTTACAAAAGCTTGCCACTTGGCGACTCGCTGCTCGTTTTTTGACGTTGACCTAGCTTTCAGCAACGGTTCGGTCTTCACACCCTGTGAATCACAAAACACACACGAGGACCGTTTATCTGTTTCCCTGTGGAAACCTTTATAGTCTAACGTGTTTGTCTTGGTCTCCTTTATGCTTTCACTTGTGTAGAAAGAACTCTTAATACCGCAAGCAGTGCTGTTTTCGTTTTTCCGGAACTGGATTTGCCCTCCCTGGAATGACCGGTGAGTTTGTCACTTGTGCCCGCTCCGCAGAGGAAGGAGAGGGCTTCTCCAAAGTCTAAAAAGCTAGCTAAAAAGCTAAGGAGTGTCTCATCATGGATGTATTCCACCAAATTGTTGCAGCTTTGAAGTCTCAGCTGGCCGTTTTGCGTATTGGTTGATTTTTATGCATGGAGATGCAGACACATACAGATAAGCATACAGACCGCTACACACTATCAGACCTTTGACCTCAATTTTCTCTTCACTCCGCTTGCTGAGTATCAACCACCACGTCGCTCAAGAGAGTCCAACCTGAGCTGGTTGCTGTGTAGCTTGTGTTTTCTTTCTTCTTTATGCTGCAAATCTATATGGTTCCTTCGTGAGTGCAGAATAGCATGTGGATGTCTGCGTTTTACTGTAAATTTTGTATGCATTCGGGTAATTTTGGCACATACATTAGAATAAAATCAAGTCTAACAGTTTGCGTCTGGCATGAGATTTCCAGGAACGACGTATTGATGAAGTCATTCTCAACCTCATGATGTGTTGACTCTTTTTAAAGGGGGGGTTAGAGGGGCGAAGCGCCCCTTATAGTTTGGCCTTCTGAACGTTTGGGAGCCCATTTTCTAAGTAAAATTGACTCTTTAAAAACATGAGATTTGTATAAAAAGTTTACAGTTTTACGAATGATACCGTTTGCTGCACGGTTTGCACTGGGTTTTAGCCTCGTACGCTAAAAATTTTATGTCAGTATCGAAATTATCGACGATACCCTTTTTTTTTTGGAACCTTAAATTCCGATACGATACCGATTCGATACTGATACGATACGATAGCTATCCCTAGTCGAACGTCAGACTAGACGTCAGACCAACGGTCAACGAGAAAAAATGGAATACAATGAAGTAACTTTACCACGTTACTTTAGTAGCCAGCAAAGCCGACTTTACCCTACTTTACCCAGGAGTTTACCAAACCTCAAGTTTACGTCTATCAACCGCCACACATGCTTTACAATCGAACCTGGGAGAAGGTGGACACTTGGCCGGGTGCAGTCCATGCTGCCTGTGTTGTTCTGCGCGATAGTACGCATGTTTGTACTTGTTGTAGAGCCTTTGCAGAGCGTCCACATACCTGTAGGCAGTCGGATTCATTGCGGTTATGAACCATGTGGTCATCCTGGATATCTTTGGAATCACTATAAAGGATGTGCGCGAAAATCGAGCTAAAGATCGAGTGCCTTTGTCACGGGCCCAAAAATGTTTAAAGTTGATTGTCCAATGAGATTCCTTAATTCTCCCATGCTGCTCCTGTCCGTGAGCATCTCTCCCTTCCCTCGCTCTCTCTCTCTCTCTCTCTCACACACTCTCTCTCTCTGTGCGCGCGCGCGTGTGTGTGTGTGTGTGTGCTGTTCTATTCTTTTCTTTCTGTCTTGCTTCAATCATTTTTTCTGTTTTGCACCTGGTCTTTTCTTCTCTAGCGAGACTCCCGACCCACCAACCAACCAACCAACCAACTAACCAACCGGACTGGACTGTGCCGGCTGACTGGCTCACTGGCTGGCTGGCTGGGTGGCTGGATGACTGAATGAGTGAGTGAGTGAGTGAGGGAGTGAGTGAGGGAGTGAGTGAGGGAGTGAGTGAGTGCCTGACTGA
>JAHBMJ010000757.1:7500-25000 GCA_018398765.1 Chromera velia | reverse complement strand
AGCACACTCATTCGGAAAGATCGTCAAATTCTCTTGGATACACGGAAAAGTGCCTGGAGCTTCACGAAGAACCACCAAAACAGAAAAGAGGTTCAGCCAGATTACACCCAACAGGAAGTCTCTCGGACTTTTGTGCATAGCTATCTCAATTAGCAATCTGGGGAAGATGATTCTGCAATTTCCGACCATGCGACACGATCATGAGCAAATCCAAGCACAAAGTGCCCCAACCCCCCCCCTCCCCCGCACAGAGAGAGAGAGAGAGAGGGAGAGAGAGAGAGAGAGAGAGAGAGAGAGAGAGAGAGGGAGACAGAGACAGAGACAGAGACACTGTGACACATACATACCTGTACACGCACAAATAAACACACACTGACACGCATCAACTCAGAGGGTGTGCGGGGAGAAGAAATCTGCACATGTACCGACCGCAAGAAAAGAGATGATTCTTTTCCACCACGGCCCGTCTCTCTGCCGGTGGAACAGGAGCACCGCCCCCTCAGGAAGAGTGAGGTCCAGGTCTTCAATCTCAATGTCCGTCTCCTCTAGAATCTCTTGACGTTCTTCTCCCTTCACAATACGCCCCCCCCCTTCCCCCACCTCTCCTTCTTCCTCTTTTCCTTTGCCATCCTCCGATGGCAAAACTGCAATCACACTGCTGCCAGGGCCCGTTTGGCGCACAGGTGCATCCTCAGATGTGCGAGGGGCGGAAGAGATGGGGGCGGCTTTCGTCGATTCAGATGCACAGTCCACTCTAAAGGTCTTCCATAAGAGTCCTCCTGACTTCTTCCATGCCGTCCACTTCTCTACATGGGCAGCGAGGCGTTTTGAGAAATCATCCAGAAAAGTAAAGTCTTGCCCAAAGATAAGGTATCGGATGGACGAAGGATATTTGAGCCAGGGAAGCAGCTGCTTGTCCCTGCTGTTGTCTTCAGTATCCATCTGGGGCGTCTCATGTTCTTTTTTGAGCTTCCTTACCTCACCTGACCCCGAAACGACAGGAATTCGCAGAATGTTTTTGACTTTTTCGGGTAGAGACGCGAATTGCCTGACCTTTGTCTCCTCTGAAAATTTGGATATCAAGGTCTGCGAAAAAAATCCATTATCTGGGTATCCGCGTCCTCTTTGTGGGCCTGAGGCTTGAGGAGCAAATGTGAGAGACCATGCGGAATTGAATCTCTTTCCCAGTGCGTCGAAGTCCGTTGGGAGGGAGGTTTCACGGGAAGATCGACAAGAAGTCACCAGTGCACAAGCAGCGCCCCCTACAAACAGGGACCCTCCAAGAAGGGTTCGCGGGAGATGATTCATTTGGCTCGAAAGGATCGACTGTCAGACAGCTGTCTGTGCCTGATGAAGAGGATAGGCAACATGCCGCTGATGGATCTGCAACGTCTGGCAGTCCGGCCGGCTCTTGGTCGAATTAGAATGAAATAGAATCTTTGACGTCGAAGCCATGCAAAATTAAGGCCCCGCGGCCCTCGCCCTTATAATTGCGGCGCCGCCCGCGAGCCGCTGCATGCATGCACGACCGCGCGCTTTGCTTTGGCATGCATGCATGCATGGGCATTGAATCCTGCAATGATGCAACACCGATACACACGTACGTACAGTTGTGCAAATATTGTCGATGATCGATATTCGATCATTGTATACATATATATATACTATATTCATACTATATAGTTCTATAGAGTATGTGTATATATAGTTCATGTCTGTATTCTTGTATACTTTGAAAACACAAGATTTATCAAACAGAAGTCAGAAAAAACCGATTTGCTTGCAGACGGGAAGGAAGATTATCTCAAAAGCACGTGCCCATGAACTTGTGTATATGATATATATACATATACAGACTGATTTACAACCGACTTTCAGTGATCGATCTATATGTTGGTTCGTCTATCCAGCCCCTGAAATCGTCAGGCCAAGAATTACAGAAAACAAAAGGAAAAGCCCCAAAAGTCAAAGAAGGCAGGAGAAGGTTAAGTGACTGGAGGCCGGGGGAAAAGACAATCAAGTCAAGATGGCTTCAGATGATGAGAGCAGAGCCGGGAAGAGGGGTCAGTCGACTTAACTGACTTGCTCTGGTATGGGAACACCGCGTGCCTGTTCATATATACGCATTTTTTTCTCTGGTTGGCTAACCGCCGGCCTGCCTCTCTGCTTTGCTGCCTGCTTGCTTGCCTGCTTGCTTGCTTCTCTGCCAGTCTATCCACGTACCTACCTGCCTGCGCGTCTACATGCTCTCAGTCTATCTGCCAGCCTGTCTATGTGCCTGCCTCCCTACCTGCCATCTTCCTGCTGGACTATCTCTCTTCCTGTCGTTTTAAGAGTGTGACTTCTTGTGGCTACATTCTCTCTCACTTGCTTCCCCTCGCTCGATTGACGCGGAGAGAGGGTGGAAAGAAACCCTAGCTTTCTCTGCATATCTGCTGGCTCGTGTGGCTCAATTTCTCCCGGGGCGTCCGCCCGGCCACTTTTTTTTTATGTCTCCTTTGACTGTTTCCCTTCCCGGCAGCGTCTTTTTCTCTTACTCTCTCAGTTGTCCGATCCAGAAAGAATGCATTCATCACATCACTGGCTTCATTCACGAGAATGCATGCATGCAGCCTTTGCAAAAGTAAGGGGAAGAGTCAACCTGTTTTTTCTTTAATTCACTGCAGGCAGCAGGGCCCCACAGCTCCCCCACCTTTCGGGTCTCAGCCCTCCTCGACAGCCGCCCCCCTTTCTCCGCCCCGCAACCTCTCAGGACTTTACAGAGCAAGACAGTGACGATTCGATGCAAACGGGGGGGACCCGATCGAACGCCGCCACTCCCCAGAGAGATAGAGCGAAGGCACACACAATGGCCGTCTCGACAGACCAGGAAAAAAAGGGGTCAACTTTCGACACGCCCTCGGCCCTGAGGAGCGCGGTGACAAAGAAGCAAAGTGAGGCAGCACTGGGCGATAGCGTCTTTGTAAGCATGCAAAGGAGAATGACCAGGGTCAACGATCTGCTTGCTAGGACGCGATTCGCCTCACACGTGACAGGTGAATTGGCCCCCGCTCCCTCCTTTCAGGGGGGGGAGTCTACGAGGAAAAGTCTGCGCTCTGCTTCTCGAATGGCGTCGACGCTTCCGAAGAACCTTGCCGTCTCCGCCTTTGCCATGTCCCCCTCCAATAGGGGAAGTCAGGTCGGAGCCTCCGGACAGGACTCAGGAGACCTCGACGACCGCACACCCCCTGCACGTGCAGCAACCTCCCCCCACAACAGAGAGAAAGGGGTGACCTTACAGATCCCGGGGGATCCCTCTCCCGCAGTGTCACCGAAAGAGCCCCCAAGGATGGTTGACCGCTCGCCGGGCTCAGTGGTTTCCCAAAGCGGCTCGGTAGGGTGGCAGTCCATGCGAGAGGGGCTGAGGAAGGCTCAGACGATCCGTTCGTTAGCGTCAGGAAGTCGGATGTCGGCGGCCTCTTCAAGGTCCCAACTGGATCTAGACAGCGGGGGGGAGTCCGACGATGAGTGGGAGAGGAAATTGGCACTACGGCAACAGTCAGTCAGTCAGTCGTTTCATGCATTCATTGGCCTGCCTACCTGCCTGCCTGCCTGCCTGCGGCTGTGTGACCGTTTATCTTTGTGTCCCTATCTGTGTCTCTATCTGTGCCTGTGCCTTGGTTTGCCTACTGTGAACGTGGTCGTGGAGGAGTTCAGTTTCAAATCTCTCGGAGTTCACGGGAGAATTTAGTGGCAGCCATCCCTGATTTTCTGTTTCGAGGCTTCACTGATTGCTTCCCGGTTGACTGCTTGTCTGAGGCTCTCTCTGTCACGGTCCAGTAGCTGCACTTCACACACACACCCAGCTGATTTCTATTTCGATGTCCCTCCCTCCCAGTTGGATTGCTTAGTTGCCTTCCCCGTTGCATGCATGCACTTTCATGAAAAAGAATTCTGTATGGAAGTGAATGCATGCATGCATTCATGCATGGATGCAGAGCTGCGAGGACCCTGGAGGGCGAGGGCATGATCAACACCCACTTCGGGACTGGGCAGTCGCACAGCCTGCACCTGGGAGAGGAGGGGGAGAGAACAGAAAAGCACCAAGTGGAAGTGGCAGCACTGACAGAGGATCTGCACAAAGCGAGGAGGGTGGGTGTGCCTTCGTTCCTTCTTTCCTTCCTTCTTGCTTCCTTCCTTCCTTCCTTGCTTCCTTCCTTCCTTCCTTCCTTCCAGCAATTAATTCGGTTGTTCGATCTTCATTTGATTTGCTGAATACTCACGGAAAGGGAAATGGATGCAAGTCTCAGTCTGACCATTGGACAGAGTCAAAGTCAACGGGTTTTTCTTTCGGGGTCGAAAATAACAAAGACAGTTGCGTTCTCCCTTTCACCTGGAAACACACACGCCCTGGCGTGATCAGCCGTCCCTCTTGAAGGCAAACGAAAAACTTCTTCCGAACGTCCTGACTGACACCACAACTGCATACACACAAGCAAGTGAGCGAACTTTCACGCCTTGTGCCTGCAGGAAATGCGTCGGGTGCGAGCCGAAAGGGATGAATTGCTCTCTGAGTATCAGGAGGTCTGTTCTTTTTTTTTTTTTTATAAGTAAAAGAAAAAAAAAAGAAAAGAATTGCTCTCTGAGTATCAGGAGGTCTGTTCGCAAGGGGGGAAGGCAGGACCCCTCCTAGTTCACATGGTCCCCCCCCTTTTCTTTCCGCCTACTGGTCTATCTGCCCCCCTGTCTGTCTGTCTGTCGGACCCTCCTTTATGTGTGTGTGTGTCTGCGTGCATGTGTCAGTGTCTGTTTATTTGCCTGGCTTTCTACCTTCCTTCCTGCCTTACTTTTTCATTTTGTTTCTTCGGTCCCATTTATCTGTTTCCACAGCAAAATTTGGAGGTTTTCAGTGCGCTACAAATTCATGAAATTGGTTTTCATCTTGTCTTTTTGTTTCCTGTACACGACTTTCTCTTTTTGCGAGTCTTTCCACCTGAACTGCAAATGTATTTCAAAGATTTAGGCGCTTGTGCCCGACCTTGGTTGGCTCACTCCTGTTCCTCTTGCATAAAAAATGTGTCGATGGAGCGCTTAATCGATCATACACCCACTCACCCACCCAACCTACGAACCAAGCAAGCAAGCAGGTGATGGAGATCAGGGAGGAGTGCCGAGCCATCCTGTCGGAGCTCGATGCCGCGATGGCGGAGAATGCACAGAAGGAGAGAGAACTGATAGATCTCCGGCAAAAGGTCAGTCATCAGGCAATTGATTTGTTGGGAGGAAAATTCGATAGACAGAAAGGACAACAGAGAGTTGCACAGAGGGGGGGAGAAACAGGCGTACGTGGATGGAGGGAACGGTCGAACACTCCTTCGAGCCCTCACAAATGGAGTCAATCCCTTTCTTGGGCATCTATGTGTATGTGTAAATCTCTGGTAGGCGGATGATCAAATGGAAAAAACGTAAAGGGGACAGTAATAGGGGGAGGAATTTTGGTTTGGACGAGACGAAGAGAAGGACTGGTTCTCACCATAAAACGAAAAGCGCAATAATCAATGAGGCTGGTCCACGATTGATCTACCCCTTTCCCATGCTATTTATCGGCGTACCTGAGTCTCTCTCTCTCTCTCTCTCTCTCTCTCTCTCTGTCTGTCTCTCCCTCTCTCTCTCTCTCTCTCTCTCTGTGTGTGTGTGTGTGTGTGTGCGTGTGCAGGAAGCTGAAAGTGAAGAGAAGATCAAGCGAATGAGAGACAACTTGAAGCAGAACAAATTCAAGAAAATTTCTGAGAAACTTGAAAAGGGTCAGCAAGTCAGAGAAAGAAAGAGAAAGAGAGGGATTCGGCCCCTCCGTCAATTCATGCAGTCAATCAAGGAGACATCTCGGTTCGCTTCCATTCTTGCTTCATTCCCTATCAGTCTTCGCCTTTTCGTTGCCACTCTGTTCGTCTCATTTCCCTTCCCCTCTCTCAGATTTGGCAATGAATCTGAGAAGGCCACCATTCTGTGTTTCATTCTGGCAAATCAGCATCTCTTTCCCCCCACTCTTCATTGTGTGTTTGTTGCAGTTTTGGAAGACGTGGTTGTAAAGTTCACGGGTGATGCTAAATTAGGCAGGGGACTGATCAGCGCAGTCGCCTCATCCAACGCAGGACCGGAAAACATTCTCAGTCAGTTCGTGAGTCACTCAATTCGTCAGAGGCCCTCGGTAAACAGAGGCCCGACAAACCCAAATTTGCTACCAATTTCTGCAGTCACGAAGCGAACTCCAAAGTCATTCGGAGTCATTTGAATCATACCCGAGTTTCGGTCTGTCAGATTTTGTCAAAACTGCAACTGCACCGCCGTACGTACGTATGCATGATCGCAGCTGAAATCGACCACTTTTACAGTGAGAAGGCCTTCGAGAACAACGCCTTTAGAATGATGATGTCCAAACAGTTGGAGGAGAACAACAAAAAGGTCAAGAAGAGCACCAAATTCCTTGCAGCAGAGAGATTCAAGAACCATTCTCTGCAAGCAAAAAACGGTACGTTTGTCTCGTCAGCCGTGGGGCCGACAAAATGTGTTCCAAGGGTGTCTGCCACGCATTCCCTTCGACAGTTAACGCTTCGATCAAGCTTTGTGTCTTGGACTCATTTTTTTTCCCTTTTGTTGCTCTACTGCAATTCTTTTTTCCTGCTTCTCTTGCTTCGGCTCCTTTCCTTTTCTCATCTCTTTCTTGCCTCAGAATTTTGCGTCCAGACTGAACTCACTTTTTGATTGCCCGAAAGGAGACTGATGCCCCTCCCCTGCTCTTTGATGCCTGTCTGCCTGCCTGCCTGCAGAGGAATTGTCGAAGAAGTGCAGAGAACTGGAGGAGACGGCGGCTGAGGCCAGAAAACTTTGGGTGGGCCGTTCTCGGACAATTTGCTTCCGTGTGCACGTGAACAGCTAGACTGATATGTGCTGCCGGCAAATCAAGAAAGCAGCAGCAGTGCACGCCCCCCCACGGGTTGAAAAACAAAAGCAGAAAGCAATGACCTCAGATGAGGCTGTATATGCCCTCTGATCTGCTAAAATTTGATGCGAAACCAAGTTTTGATCAGCATCCTTAGTGCTCGTCAGTTTGAATGGAGACCTTTCCTGAATCCTTTCTTACATTTCACTTTTGTGAGGGTGAAAGATCTCCTTCGCATTTCGCTTCGACTCTTTGCGTCTTTCAGAATGTGCCCTGTCAATGTTATTGCAAGTGCAGGAGACTGCGCGAGGCGACCTTCGAAAGAAAGACTCCCTGATTGAGGAGATGACATGCAGTCAGGGAATGGACACAGCCCGTGGGGGATTCTCGGACATCGGGGAGGACTTGGGCAGTCTGGCTCTGGTGGCAGAGAAGCAGGATCTCATGAACCGAGTCGAAGAGTCAGTCCGGCAGGGAGGCAATCAAGCAAGCAGCCACTCTTTCTTGCATTGCTCTGATACGAACGCATCTCTTTATTTTCTTACGATTGATTGACAGATGAGCTGTTGGGAAGCCCAAAAAGGTATTTCCTCATGAACGCAAGCTACCAGAACCAAATCATTTGTTGTCGAGCTGGACAGTTATACTTCGGCGTGCTGGCTGCAGATTGGAAGAGTTGGTTGAGGGCGCTGCAGATAGAGAGTCTTCTCTCGCCGCGACTTTGAGATTGAAGGAGGAAGAACTGATGAAGACCTCACGAACTGCACAGACCCGAGAAGAAGCTTTGAAAGAGACTGTGCGGAAGACGGAAGGGAGAATTGGGGAGATCGAGGAGGCTCTGAAACTCGCAGAAGCAGAGATGCGCAAGACCATGGCACAGTTTACAGAGAAGCTTGCCCGAGCGAGAGAGAGGGAGGACAAACTGGCTGAAGAGCTGAAGGAAAAAGACAAACGACTTCAGAGTCTCGAGACAGAATTCGAAGAGGCAAAGGGGACGTTGCGAAAAGAAAATGAAGCAGCAGCAGAACGAGAAGCAGAGCTAAGCTCAAAGTTGAAAGCACAAACTGCAGAGGCAGAGGAGAGGCTCTCGGCCTTGCAGGAGGAGATAGAGCAATTGAAAAGAGACATTTCGGAGAAAAGCCAAAATATCGAGCGGCTTGAGGAAGACCTGTCACAAAAAGAGGATTCCCTTTCTGCCGTCAAAGTTTCCCTCGAAAAGACCGAAAAAGCTCTTACAGACGCCAACAGAAGCCTGGAGGACAAGGAGAAAGAGTTAGAGGACGAATGCAAAAGATTCAAAGCACGGGAAGAAAAGCTGCTTGAAACTGCGGCAACAGCAGCAGAGGAAGCATCAGAGAAGGAGGAGGAACTTCTTAAACGCATATCAACCCTTGATGGTGACCTCAGCGCTGTCTCCACAGAGCTTCGTGAAATAACAAAACAAAAAGAAAGCCTCGAGGAAGAGACGAAATCGTTAAGAGATCGGGTAGATAGCCTCACATCTGAGTGCTCTGCTTTATCAGAACAGAAGGACAGCTTCAAGGCATCTCTCGAAGAGACCCTTGCCAGGGTATCCGCCTTAGAGCGGGACCTTTTTGCTTCACAGGAGGCGCTAGAGCGGGAGACATCGAAACTGTCTGCCGAAAAGGAAAGGGCAGCTCTCAGAGAGAAGGAGCTCGCCGATGAGCTAGCGAGACTTTCTTCTGAGTCGTCAGACCGTTTGAAGTCCTTGGAAGAAGAAAAAGGGGGGCTTCGAAAGTCTCTGGAGGACGAAAGGCGGTCCGTCTTCACCGCCCGTCAGAGCATAGCATCGTTGGAAGAGAGACTCAAAGCTGCCGAAGAAAAGGCACAGCGTGGCGAGAGAGAGGGAGGAGAAAAAGCGAACGAGTTGGAATCAAAGCTGCGAGAGGTCCTGAAAGAGGTGGAAGCTTTGAAGCGAAAACTTGCAGACACGGAGAGAGCGGCATCTGACGCCGCCTCGTCCGCTTCCTCTCTCTTAGAGGGAGAACGACGAGAGAAGGCCCGATTGGAAACATCCCTAAACGAACGAGTTTCCAGATTGGAAGCCAATTTGGAAGAGGAACGACGAAAGAGAGATGAGGAGAGAAAAGAGGCCACAGACCGAGAACGCAGCTTGAAATCCGCACTCGATTCACAAGAAAGAGAAACTACTGAGCGCACCAGAGCTCTAGAGGAGCGAGTCCGCAAATTGCAAAGAGAGTTAGAGGACCTCGAGGGCCGATACACCACACTGAAAAAAGAGAAAGAGAGAGCAGAGAGCGAAGCAAAGGATTTACTCCAGAGTGCTGAAACTTCTGCAACGGTTCGCATAGAAACTTTGGAGCGTCGCCTCGCAGCACTGCAGTCCGATTTGGAAAAACAGAGGGAGAATCTGGCAAGGATGGTTCGGGAAAATGAGGATCGTGAGAGAAAAATTGCAGAAGAGAGAGAAAAAGAAACGCGAGAAGCTACCGCGAAGATTGCAGCGCTTGAAGAAAAGCTTGCAGCATCAGAAAGAAATTTGCAAAATGAGAAGTCCCGAATGGCAGATTTGCACGCTGCAGGGGCCGCTCAGCGTTCTGAGCTTGAGGCGGTTCTTGAAAAATGGAAGAGAGACTCGTCAGACCGTCTCCGCGAGATGGAGAGGGAGGCAGAGAGTCTCCGAGCCTCTCTGGAGACGGAAAGAAAACGCCTCACACAGCTTCAGAATGATTCCCTCGAGGCTCAGAAGGCGATTAGAGAGGAGGCAGAGAAGGCAAGGCGGGAGGTAGCAGAGAGGGAACGCGAGCTGGAGGAAAAACTGCGGTCACTTCAAAGAGAGTTGGAGGCAGAGAAGGCAGCAAAAGCAATTTTTGAGGAGGACACAGACGCGCGTCTGGCCCGGTCTGCAGACGAATTAGAGCGTCTCCGTAAAGAGACTTCCGACCGCATCGCAGCCTTAGAGGAAAAAATAAAAGGTAAAGAGATAGAGTTGGAAGAGCAACGAAAGAAGCAAAATGACCTCTCAGCAGACTTCGAAAGTCGCATTTCTGCTCTCTCCCATCAAAGCACAGAAAGAGAAGCAGAATTGAGAAAGACCATCCGAGAACTCCAAACGGCTCTCGAGGCTTCCCAAAAGGAAGTAGAGGAGGAGCGCAGCCGCCTCGAGGCACTCACCCGCACAGGGGAAGAGAGAGTCCGTGAGCTGAGTGCAGCCATTGAGACCCTCAGGAAAGAAGCAGATGAGAATATTGCAACTTTGAGGGCTTCTCTACACGCTTCTCAGGAGATACTCGAGGCAGAAATGGAGCGTGCAAAATCAGCAGCAGCCCGTTCAGCTGAGGAGTCAGATCGTCTCAAGAGGGGGTTCGAGGAAGAGCTCGGCAGGGCTCACAGAAAAATTGAGGAGACAGAGGCGAGGATCCGAGAAATCGAGACGGAGCTCGGCATGGCGCGTCAGAGCGCCCTTTTGAAAGAGCAGCAGTCGACCCATGAGCTCCAGTCTCTCCAGGCCGCTATGGAGAGGCAGCGAAAGGAGTTGGAGGGCAGGATCGCAGCTTTGCAACAGCGTCTCTCGTCTGCCGAGACTAGAGCTCAAGAGGAAAAAGCTAGGTTGCACACCCAACTTCGAGAATTGGAGGCTGAAAAGGGCCAAATTTCGGATTCCCTTCGAAATGCAGCCGCTGCCGCAGCGAGGGAGAGTGCTGAACTCCAGCAACGAATTTTTCTTTTGCGACAGGAACTGGACGACACAAAAGCCCAACTAGAGATGACGCAGAAGCGTGCTGCAGAGAGAGAGGCCGACCTAGAAAAGAGAATCGAGGCAAGACAGAAGGACGCAGAACAGCGTGCCGTCTGTATGGATGAGCGCTTGCGTCGCTTAAGCGACGAGTTGGTTGCTTCAAAAGCCCGGGAAGAGCAGCAGAGGGAGGAGGCAGCCAATCTGATTCGCTCCCTCCGAGGAGAAATCGGTGCATTCGAATCCCGAATTTCAGAGTTGAGTGTGAACCTTTCAGATGCTCTCTCTGCTCTAGAGGCGGAGAGGGGGGCATCAACAGACCTTGCGGAAGAGCTTGAGAAGGAGAGAGGGGAATTTGAGTCCGAGAGAGACAATCTCAGAAGAGAAGCAGCCAGTGCCCTCGCCGCTGTCCGAGAAAAGCTTCGAACTGAGACTGCGCGGGTGACCACAGAGAAGGAGGAAGCACTCCGAGCCCTCGATGACATACAAGCCAAAGCCGAAGAGACAGAGGGACGGTTGGCAGAGGAGGTCGCCACTCTGCGACTAGCCCTTGAGTCTGCCAGACAGGAGACAGCGCGTCTTCGGGATAGTGCCGCAAGGGATGCAGAGGCAGCAATTCGGCGGGAGGAGGCAGAAAGTGAGCGTCATGCAGCGGAGATTTCACGTCTCCAGTCTGACATTGCTCGGCTGAAGGCCAATCATTCGGAAGCTCTTGAGAACATGCGACAGCGTCATGCTTCGCTTGTAGCAGAGCTGGAGTCGGGACACGCACAAAATTTCGAAGCAGCCGCTTCAGACTTTGCTCGCAGAGAGGGAGACCTCAGGGACCAGCTAGACAAACTGAGAACGTCTCACAGAAAAGTCGTAGAAACAAAAGAGAGGGAGCTCGCTGACGCTCAGCGTGAGAGAGATGAGGCCCTCTTGCAGGCACGCGCAGCAGAGGAGGCTGCAGAGGCGCGTCTGCAGGCATCAGAGCAGCTCCACAGAGACGACACCCGACGGTTACAGTCCGAGCTAGACAGTCGAGCGAGAATGATTGAAACCCTCCGACATCAGTTGCAAGAAGCTGATGAGAGAATCAAGGCTGTCCGATCTGAAATCAAAGAAACAGCCGCACGATACGAGGGTGAGCTCTCCTCGCTCCGTCAGCGTCTAGCAGAAGCCCGGGCTTCGGCATCTAAGGCTGCGTCATCCCATGCACAAGCTCTGCAAGAGCTGGAAGAGAAAATGGAAGCCAGAATGCTCAAGCAGACTCACGATTTGAGAGAGCAGCATGCAAGGAGAGAAAGTGCCCTGAGGTCAGAAGCGGTCAAAGAGCTGGCTCAGTGGGAGAAAGAAACTGAAGAGCTGCGGAAGAGCGTTGCTCGACTCGAGAAAGAAATCTCGACGCTCGAGGAGAAGACGGCATCAGACCGCATCGCCTTGCAGACGACTGCGCGTCGCGAAAAAGTCAGTTGAGTGATTCTCAGAGAAAAAGGGTGAAATGTTTTGATGCAGAAAGACCTTCGTGGTCCTGAGAAGGATTAAAACGTTTTTCACCTCCTTTTCATTCTCGTTTGGAAGACGTTTTTAAAAAGCTCATCACGCTGTCTCAAAGACAACCAGAGACGTGGTCTTTTTGAAATTGACGCGGAAAGGACTCACGAGTGCGGCACGTGTGTGACGAGTTGTTCGGGCCAAGGCAGGGGACGAAAGTTTCTTTCACGCAAATTACCTCACCTTGGCTCATTGAGTGCATGTGTTTTTTCTTTCTTTCTTCCTCCGTGCAGGCCGAGGTGATACGGGAGCTTGAAACGACGAAAGGCGACCTCGAGGCACTCCGCGCACTGCAGGAGTCTATGCTGGCAGAAAAGGAGGAAGCTCTCTCTGCAGCAAAGAGGCAGGTAGAGAGCATTCGGACAAAGCTGGCTGAGGAAGAGCAGGGACGCCGGAAAGATTCGGAAAGATTCCGAAAAGAAACTGCTGAGCGCCTTGCGCAGTGGGACGAATTACTAGGAAAGACAGAGGCGGAGCATTCGAAAGTACTGAAGGAGGTGGCGGAAGCGGCTGCACAGAGGCAGAAAGAGGCAGCGCTTTTGTTGAAAAAAGAGGAGCACCGGCGACAAGAGAAGGAGACCCTAATTGGGCGTCTCAAAGAGAGATTAGCCAACGAAAGGGTTCGCTGCGTTCGGTTGAACTCCAACCTCTGTAGGGGCGCTGCTCTTCTGGAGGACCACCTGACGCACGCAGCGGGATTAGAGGCCTCACACAAAGCCCAGTGCGAGAGCCTGTCAGTGAAGCTGAAGGCTGCTGAGTCGATAGCAGTCGCAGCAACCACCGAGAAGGAAAGGACAGAAGCGACCCTTTCGACTGTCCGGAAGGCTTTGTCTAATTTCAGTGGGGGGGCTGCAAGGTCACTCCTGAGGGCTGTTGCCGTTATGAGATCCCAATCCGCAGAGCTTTCCGCTCTCCAAGAAACGGTCCTTGATGCCTGCCAAGCCGCAGAAGCAACAGGAGCATCTGAAGCAATCTCCAATGCCAATTCGGCTGCAGCATCAAACATGGAAGAGGCACTAGGCCTTGCGCAGAGGGCGGCGCAGGAGTTCGGAAAGGAAGTCGTGAGCGATCCGCTGAGTGCCGTCAATTTAGGGCCTCTTCTAGACTCGTTTGAGAGAATCGAATTGTTGTCCTGCCAAGCGTTTGCTGTTGTCCTCTCAGCCAACGGACGGCTGGCTAACGGGGTGCGGCTGCGTCTTCAACGAGAAGGGGAGAACTCGAACAGGCTGAAGAGGGAACTTGCGGCGGCACGTGAGGAGGTCTGTGCGTGAGTGTGCGGTGTCGGTGGAAGAGTGAGTGTGAGTGTGTGCGAATATGTATGTATGTCTCTCTCTTTCTCGTTCCTCTCTCTCCTCTCTTTCCCCTCTCTCCTTTCTCTCCTTTCTCTCCTTTCTCTCTCCTCTCTCTCTCTTCTCTGTTTCTCTCAATTCGTGCTCTATGTCTGTGTTCTGTGTCTCTCTGCGTGAGTAGTCCCAGAAAGGGAGAGAGCCATTTATTTTCTGACATTCCTTCTCCTTGATTGTTTTGAACCTGCCTTTGTTTTTAAAAAGCCTGCATCCATCCATTTCACTCCAACATTGACGAAACCACTTGGCCATCGTTACGAGGTTCCCAGCTGGTTGAATTCCTCCATTGTAACGAGTCTCTCACACCGACCGAGCACATGCAGGTCCAATTTGCCGTAGACTTTTTGGTTTTTTGTGCTCCAACCATTTCTTGTCACTTAAGTTAAATGCGTTCCTCCTTGTGCAGGTGAAGGCAGTGAAGAACAAATTGGACCAAGAGAGAGCCGCGCGAGACAGTGCAGAGAGAGAGGTTGCTAGCTCATCTGAAAACTTCCTTCTCAACACTTTGCTCCCCCTCACCAAGCGAACCGTCCAGCAGTCGCAGGTGGTCTGTGAGGCTGTATCTTCGTCCTCGTCTTCCAGTACAGGGGCAGACGGGGGGGTCTCCCTCGACCCGTCACTTCAACAGGCGCTCACAAAAGCGCGCACCCAAGGAACCGAGCTGTCTGCCCTTCTCTCTCTCGACCGATCCGCTCTGCCTCCGTTGTCCTCTGCCGGTTGTCAGGAGGAGATCAGAGAGACAGCAGCGAAGACTGAGGCTCTCGTTCTCACTTGCACCGCTTTGTCGAGACAGATTGTGACTCTCTGGGAGTCCCGACTTGACAGAGTTGAGTCACGAGAGCGGACCCGAATAGAAACAATAAACAGTCAGCTGCAGAGCTACCGTGCGACCTCAGATAGTCTTCGTCATCAGCTGTCATCCTTGGAAGAGGAGGCGAAACGAAGAGAGTCGGAGATGCAAAAGGCGGAAGAGGGCCTGCGTGCCGCTCTTTCCCTTGCAGAGGCTGCCAATAAAGCTCTACGCAGACAAGCAGCAGAAGAAAGGGAAAGAATGATCCTGGAGCGTTCAAACGACGCCGAGGCTTTCAGACAGCGCGAGCAAGCTGCAGAAGCAAAAGCCGAAAAGCTGAAAGCAGAAACACGAAAAAAGATGGAAGAGCAAACAAAGTCTCACAAAGAAGAGCTCGCTAGCGTACATGCGCGCTTACAGGAGGAAGCCGACGATGTCCGCCTAGAACTGAGGGGCGTGCGTCAGTCAGAGCAGGCAGCTCAGTCCCTTGCAGAGACTGCTCGTGAGGAGACTGTCCGCGTGCGTCAATCCCTCGAAGAAGTCGAAGCACATCTGGTCGATCTGGAATCACAGTTGAAGGCAGCACGAGCACACGCTCACAAAGTTGAGCAGCAGGCAGCTGAGAGCTCTGCAGAGTATGCAAGAGAGACGGCGGCACTCCGAGTCCAACGCGATAGCGCAATGGCTCTTGGTCCTTCTCTCTTAGCACAGCTCCAACAGCTTCAAGATGGATTGTCCTTCTCTTTGAAATCTTGTCTGCAATGGCGTCAAGCTACGGGGACAGTATTACAAGACAGCCTGATGCTGCTTTCCGCTCTCTCCTCGGAGTTGAGCCCTGCCGTGAAGGCGATGCCGACGGCAGCCTCCCTTCCCATCCAGCCACTCCGAGAAGTGGCAGAGGCCATTGCTTCTTTCCCTCCCCCCCTGCCACTCCCAGTCACAACACCTGACAGCGCCCCCCGCCCGACTGCAGACACTCACAATTCCTCTCCTTCTCGATCAAGCCCAGAGGATGCGCTCTCTGCCCTCCAGAGCAAAGTCATCAGGAGTTCCGCTGCCGTTTCAGCGTTTCTCGAGGCCCTTCACAAGCGGATCAAAGAAGAGGAAGAGACGGCAGCGCCCGCCGTGCAGCTTCTGAAGACTGTGGTAGGAGATGCGGTGCAAATGATCCGAAAGGTCTGCGGGACTTCCCTCGCAACAACAAAAGAGGAAAACGCAGGGCTTCGAGAGGCCTTGGAGCGCGCGGAGAGGGCGAAAGAGGTCTCAATATCCGAGAGCAAAGCAATTGGATGGGCTCTCCGATCCGCTCTGCTACCCCTCACGGGGAGCCTGCGGGAGGCCCTTGCGGCCGCGTGCTGCGGTCTGTGTTGTGTCCGGGGTGAGTGTAGTGAAGTCATCAAGCGTGCCCAAATGGGTCCATCAATCCGGAAGTCCCTCGAGGAGGCAGATGCAAGACTGTCATCTGAGATGGACCAATTGAAAGAAGCGTCTCAGTCTTGTTGGGATCAGCTGGCCACTGTGCTCCGTCTGGCAGAGGAGGGTAGGGCCCTTGGTGCTGCAGAAGAAGAAGTAAAGGGGAAAGGGAAAGAGGACCCGAGTGCACTGGCACTTCCCTCAGCTGCACGTCGTGCTGCCGCCCTCGTGCAGCAGACAGTGGGGAACGCCCTCGCACTGATGGCACAAGGGGGGCGTGAGGACGCGCAGAGGCAAATGAAGAGAGCGACCGAAAGGGGGGAGAAAATGAGACAAATGGTCAGTCAGTCAGTCAGTCAGTCAGTCAGTCAAGGGAAAGGAGAGCAAAATGTACATTTGAAAAGATGCATTCGTTTTCATGAGACTTCGCCGTGAAGTGAAATGAATGTTTGCATGCTGATGACCTTAAAGTTGGCGCCCTCTGAAAGAGAGCACCTGCTGCCTGGTCCCCTTCGCCCACCCCCCCTTCCGATCGCCTTTTCTTGCTTTCCCTCTCTTCCTATGCGCATACAGTCTGTGCGTTTTCTTTATTCTCTCCACCTTTTCTTCGGTCTTCTGGTGATCTAACTAACATTCATAGCGGCTCTTTCTTGTCTTTCTATTTTGCCTCCGAACTTCTTCCTCCACTATGAAAGTCGTAAGGAAGGAGAATCAATCAGTCACAAAAAAACGCACGTCATATTTGATCCGTTTTTGTGCACAATTGTGGAAATCTCTGTCTTGCAGGTCTCTCAGCTGGAGAGTGAGTGCAGAGGTCTTCGGCTCGATGCGGCACAGCTCCGAGAAGCCAACAGGACGGGGGCCCTCTCCAGAGATTTTCTCTCTAGAGCCCTCGAGACCTCCGAGAAGAGCAGACAGGAGGTCAAAGACGAACTCGCTTTTATTGTGTCAGTACGTCAGCAATTAATGTGGAAAGATGATTACGGATCCACTTTTTTCCTTCAAACAGAATACGTACTACCTCCAGCGTATGAGAAAAAGAAACGTGTGCACGGCTGTGTGCAGTAAGTACTGTTCTTCTCAATTCCTCGCACTCTCACTCGATTGACAGTCTGAATCCATCTAGCTCCCTTCTCTTCATGTTGCTTCGCTCACATGTGACTCATCTCCAACCTGCACTGTTGAATGGACTCCCAAAAGAACGTTCTCGTCCAAATATCTCTACGTCGCCATTTCGCAAGTTGTCCCGGTTTTTTGGTTCTTCCTGCTCGCTTTTTCTGCTGACCGTCTGTCTACCTCGATCTTTTTCCACTGCATGGTCTGTCTGCCTGCCTGCCTTTCTTCTCCCTGTCTTCTTGTGCGATCTCTCCCCAGCTGCATGTCCTTCCCTGCAGATCCCGTCTCTATGACGCAGAGACAGCCAAGGAGGATGCGCTGTTGGAGGTGCGTGCCTCTTCTGCATGCTTTAGGTTCTGTGGACATGCACTTCACCTTACGCCTTCTTTTGGTCTCGGCAGTGAAACTATCATCGACAGATTTACTTCCCATCTCTTCTTCTTTTCGTCGATCTCGGAACGTCGTTTCCGTTTCCAAAGGGACTTTCTCTCAGTTGCCGACCTCTTTCTTTGTGCTTTTGTTCAAGGAAGACGGGCATATCGTCTCTCGACCGTACTTGCGTTTAAATAAATTCTGTATGAACGGAAGACGGGCACGTTGTCTTTCGACCGTATCATCTCTCTCGGCGTGCATCTCCTCGTGATATCACCTTTTGTGCAGGT
>JAHBMJ010000757.1:0-2500 GCA_018398765.1 Chromera velia | reverse complement strand
GTGTACAATTATCTGATCATTCTCGGTGTCGGGGGACTTGACATTGCCGTGTGCATCGTCGCCGGTACGTCAGCTTGTGAAGTGGGCATGTCCAGGCTGCATGTGACACAGCCTTCTCGGAACGCATTTGTTGGTCGGGGTGACGGGCAACGCGCGCAGACAAAGAGACGGAATGACCGCGATCAGATATCTGCTAGAGAGGCCCCGAAGAAAAGAAGGTCACATGTTCAGCTGTACACTGCACCAACTGTTTTCTTGGCTGTGCTTTTTGGGCGCATGAGGACTTCAATGTACTGCGTTTTTCTGGAGAAGGCGCGGCCTTACTCTCTCGTTAAAAGAATGAGTCCTTTCGTGTTCTCCCCTCTTTCTTGACCTAGTGATGGGTCGCCGACCAAATGCGTGATTCTGTCAAATGAAAACAATAACAGATCCCTAATTGATTATGACTCATCGTGGTCCCGTCGCGGCTTGCAGCCTTCTGCTTCTTCTGGCTTCCAAGCATGACGATGATCAGGGTTGTCGTCAGCTTTGTGGTCGGGGGGGCGGCTTTCACCGTCCACTACGCAGGTTAGCCATTTGGATCGTCTCTCACCTTCGCGGCTCTGACTCTGTATGCCTTTTAGTCTGCAGACGGTATTTCTCTGTCTTTCTCTTGCTCTCTCTCTCTCTCCCTCCCCATTTTCTTTTGTGTACATAAATATGGAACCTCTGTGTGTGTGTGTGTTTGTATCTCAGGTATGTTTCCGCTGACGTACTCGTATAGCGACAGTGAAGAAGCACTCGGACTGGACTACTTCTCAACGGAGCCGCTCATCTTCGCTCTCGCCTTGAGCATCTGCCAGGTTGGCCTCTTGATGGATGGCTTGGCATGGGGGGATGAGGAAGACCCTGCATGCAGATGGAAAATTCCATCCATCCATGGAGATGCCTCTCTTTCTCTCTCTCCACCTATACCATTTGAAGAAGAGGTTTTTTTTCACACTCGTGAGATGAAATCAAAAGCCTTTTTGATCGATCTGTCCATTTTCTCTCTTCGTCAATAGGCTCCATTCTGTCCAGTCGTTCCCTTGTTCAAGCGATGTTCCCTGTCTGTGTGACGGGCACCAGAGCTGGGCAAGGAATCATCTCATAGAGAGCGTGTGGACTGAAGAGCTCGGGCACAGGGTAAATTTGCTTAAGGAAGTTGAGGAGCCTCCTGAACTGCATTGAAACTTCAAGCTGCTTGCACTTCCACATTGCCTCTTGACTTCACATACTGGATGTGGTTATCATTGTGGTCATGGCTGCATGCATGCATGCAGGTTTCCCTGGAGGCAGTTGTTGTCGCGTATGAGTATCAGAAGGCAGTCTCTTCGAACAGGTTAGTCAGTCGGGGCATCGGGAGGAAGTCAAACAGACGGGAGAGAGGTGAAGGTATTGCAAATTGTGTGCGAACCGGGGAAGGCCTGTTGTCCCATGGCTCCATTCATTCATTCATTCTTTCATTCATTTGTCCTGATTTCTTGCTTCGGCCTGATTTCTTTCTTTCATTCCAGACTCTCTCTCTCTCTCTCTATCTATCTATCTATCTATCTCTCGATCTCTCTCTCTCTCTCTCTCGATCTCTCGATCTCTCGATCTCTCGATCCATCCCCCCCCCCCCCCCCCCCCCCCCCCCCCCTCTCTCTCTGTCCCTCTCGATTTCTCTCTCGATCTCTCATCTTGTCCTGACACTGTCTGTATGGAAAAAACGATACAGTTCCTGCAGATGTCTACGCATGTATCGGCTCATGTTTCTTTTGTGTCCCGTTCTCTCCTGCTTTCTGCTCCTCTCTGCTTCTCCAATGTCTTTTTTCGTCTTGACTCACTTTTGCGCATTGTGTTTTGGTGTACACATTGACGCTGACTGCCGAGTTTTGAAAAACAAGTTGCAGTCACTTTAAGCTGTCTCTTGCAGACCTCTGTCTGCATCTCTTTATCTGACCATAAATCACTCGCACCATGTGACATTTGACGCGAAATCACCTGGTCTGACAGTTGCACATCCCTGTCTCGCTTCACCAAATTCCTTCTTGCACAAATATGGTTCGCCTGACTGTATGACTGGGAATCTTCCAACATCCAAGAACATGTCTCTGCAGCCGTACATACCCGGTGTACTTGAGCGAGCAATAATCTGAATTAATCAGTTCATCGGACCTCTCGCCTCTGCGACGCACGCACGCACGCACGCACAGGCTCCCTCCCCTCTGGTCCTGCGCTCCCTAAATAGAATCAGACCATACGCACGGCCGGACTCTCTCTCTCTCTCTCTCTCCCTCCGATTTTCCCCATTCCACGCACTTTCTCGATGTCCTCCCATCAAACTCATTGACGCACGCACGCATGCATGCATGCAGGCTTCTGGAGTCCCTCATCCGAATGGTCAAGGGATCCAGACACGACAGCGCCGAGGGAGACAGAATATTCGCATCCACCGCCTTCAGAGAAGCGGGGGCCTTCAACGTGCATGTCACGGTGC
>JAHBMJ010000756.1:0-41279 GCA_018398765.1 Chromera velia | reverse complement strand
TCTGTGTGTGTGTGTGTGTGTGTGTGTGTGTGTGTGTGTGTGTGTGTGTGTGTGTGTGTGCGTGTGTGCGTGTACGAGTGTGTGTGTGTGTGTGTGTGTGTGTGTGTGCGTGTGTGCGTGTACGAGTGTGTGTGTGTGTGTGTGTGTGTGTGTGTGCGTGTGTGCGTGTACGAGTGTGTGTGTGTGTGTGTGTGTGTGTGTGTGTGTGTGTGAGAGAGAGAGAGAGAGAGAGAGAGAGAGAGTGTTTCTTAGCTCGTGCCTTGGGGGCAACCTAGGGGGCAACGGCCACAGTCCCACTGCAGGGGCCCGTGCAAGCTGCTCTAGACTTTATTTTACATCTTTTATTGCCATCATCACCATCTTTTATTACGTATCGCCATCATCACCATCTTTTATTACGTATCACTATGTAAATTTTTAGATTGATTGATTGATTGATTGATATGTTCCGCTAGATGAACAGTGACGGCCGCGAAAATAAAATATTGAATTCAAGTGGTTTTTTTTTTTTTTATTGTTCGTTGTTCGAGCCACGGCTCTGGATCCGTGTTGGCTTTCCGGCCTGAAAATCGATCTGAAACGGCATATGATTTGGGCTTCTTCGCTCTTTTTGTTTGCTTTATCAATCTTCTTCTGCGGCTCCCTCCTTCCCCACCCTAACGCTTCTTCGGTCGTCTCTAAGTTATCAATTGTCTCCTCATATTCTTTTGTTAGTCTCTCAATCGCCCGTTGCCTTCCGGTGATTCCTGTATGTCTGGCTACCAGAGCGTCTCCCTCTATGTGTCCGTACCATCCTGGACATTCCTCAAACACCCTCCATCTGAATAACGCCCATCCCCAAAACTTATCCACTCCGGCATGACATTCATTCAACAGAAAGCAGAAAAGCGTCGAGTTGTCTCTTTTTCCCTCTTCTCTGTTGAGCCCTTTTCTTTCTGTGGCTGCCTTTCTAGCTCTTTCTTCCATCTTGCTGTCCCATTTCTCTTCTATCTTTCTGAACATCTCTGCTCTCTCTCTGTTAAAAACAAGACATTCTGTCATCAGATGGATTTTATCTTCCATCACCTCAATTCCCAACCACCCTTGACAGAACTGGCACGTCCTTTTCTGTAACGGCACCTTCTCTCCCCCCCTTACCGGAATTTTTTCCTGAGTCGCAGCCACAGCCCTGTCTCCCCCCCTGCATGCTGCTTTCCTCCTGTGTTTCGATCGTAGCGCCACTCTCGTATAGCAAAAAGGGGCTCTCCCTATTCTCTCTCTGTCTATTTTCATTGTCGAGCCAACCTTTCTACCTGCTCTGTCTTCAAACAAAGAAAGGTGGAGACGGTTTCCATTTGAGACCTTTCTGTGCACGTCAACCATCATCACTCCTGTTAGTTCTGCCTTCTCCTGACTGCTCTTCTTTCTTATGTTTCTTTCTATTCTATGTGCAAACGCCTCTCTTTTTTTCTCGTCTAGCTCATTTTTTGTTCTCTTTAGCAGCCATCTCTCTATCCCATCCACTCTGAGACTCTCGTTGACTACCTATGTTCCTCTCTGCCCTACGCTTCCTTTTAGTCTTTCTCTTACAAAAGGGTGTATTCCTCTGTCTGTGTAGAGTGCCTGTACACATTGCTTCAGATGAGGGAAAAGATGAAAAGGATGCATTCTTCTCCCTCCCCCCATTTCGTTCTCTACCCCCTCTCTCAGGCATGTGAGGATTGTCTGCCCTACCGCTTTGTTTCTTTTCTCCTTTAAAGCCTTCCCTGCCCACCGGATCGTTCTGGAAGCCACTTCGAGATCGATCGAAATGAAACCTCCTTCTATCATCAGCGTGTCACAATTTTTTTTCTTTCTCAAACGCAAAACAAACCTGACAAATCTTCTTTGCTTCTCGTCGAATTCTGTATACGCGCTATCTGGGCATGCATGGATTTTGCATCCATACAACCATACGACGCGCACTGTCTGTTTAAATATATTGAAGCAATCAGCGGATGGAATCCCTCCCTCCCTTCCTATCTTCCCCATCAGTCCCTGCATGCATCTCTCTGCTTTGATTGACCACGCTTCCATCATAGTCTCTAGGTTGCAGTCAGCGGATAGGACTAGTCTCAGGTAGGGTTGCTCTCTTGCTTCTTTCATCACTATCTTCCCCAGTCTAACTTCTTCTTTCTCTCTTGATACGATGCGGCCAAACCGGACCAATCTTGACTTGTTAGAGAATAGAAGACGGAGAGGTTCTGCAAAAGCTACAAGGTTCGAAAGAAGAAGGTTCAACTGTCTATCTGAGGATTCGAGGAGTGTTGTGTCATCTGTAAACAGAAGGGCAAGGAAATCGACCCACCTCCCGTTTTCTCCTGCCAGCACCTTTGGCCTCTGTCTGTCAGTCTGTCATCTCTGTCCTCTCCTCTTTCCTACTTCCTTTGGCAAGTCATGTGTGTACACAGAGTAAAGGGAAGGGCTGCTCGGGCCTCCTTGTTTGAGTCTTTTGTCTTCTGGGTACCACATACTCGTTCCTTTCACCCGTGCCCTCACTTTTTCCAGAGAGGCCTCAACCCATCTGATCAGACCTTCCTCCACCCCTGGCTTTCTCAATTTTTCTTTCAACTTTTCCAGCCTCACTTCGTTGAAAGCCAGTGTGAAGTCAACAAAAGCAACATTGAGCACTTCTATTCGAGCAATAACGAACAGCAAAAGAAAAATTGCATCGCATGTGCCTGCCTTTTTCTTGTATGCGAACTGCCATGGCGTCTGTCTAGCTTCCTTTTCCACCTTCGTTCTCATGATCATGTCCCCCCATTTCACATCTGCTACCACCAGGTGCACTCCCCTCCATCCCCCAATTAGTGCGAGTGACTTACCCGGTTTTGGAAGAGCCATCACCGGCAAGTCATTCCACCCTTTCGGCCACCAACCAAAACGATATGCAACATTAATTAGCAAAACATACAAAGATACCAGCTCAGTCGATTTTTCCATCGTTCTCAGCATTCCTGGGGGCATTCCATCCTTCCTAGCGGCCTTCCTAGGGTTGCTTACTCTTTTCATTGCCTTCCTTACCTCCTTTTCCTCTGCTATGTGCCATCTTTTCTCCTTAATCGCTCTACTCACTGTCGTTTTTCCTTCTTGTTCCCTCTTTCTCTCTTCCTTCTCTTCCTTTAGCAGCTTGTACGTTTGTTTGAAACCTTCTGCTACCTGCTGGGTCATCATGCTGTCTTTTGTTTTTCTTGATGCTGCCCTCCTGTCTTCCTCACCGAGTCTCCTCCATACCTTCCAGCAGCCTCCTTCATTTATTTCGCTTAAACGCCCATCATGAACCGACGTATCTCTTAATCAATTAATATCATAAGTAATAAGTGATTCATAGTGGTGCCCTAGAGGCTAGAGCACTGTTGCCTAGACTGTCGCCGCTTTGTCATATACTTATTATAGACTTATAGAGGTCGCCCCTGCAAAGGTCGGCCCCGATCATGCATGCAATATTTAACAAAATTTATGAAATTTAATAAAATTCTCAGCTAATTGAATTAATTTGTATTTAAAAATTAATCTCGAAATTAATTTACTTGATTACATATACTGACAGCAATTGATTGATTGATTCGTTCCGCGCTAGGCTCATGGATCGATGCATGTGAAAATGAATGTTCAAAAACGAAAAAAGGCTTGGCCTTCCCGCTATCATCGGCGGCGCTATGTCAAGGTGTCAATTACTGGACATATACTTTGCAAAATATCTTGCAAAAATCTAGGCAAAAATATGTAAAGCTCTCAATAGAATCATTATTATCTGTTCATTATTGTGCTTTTATACTATATAGGTGCTTTTTTTTGTGTATTCTATATCATATCACAGCAATCCACCAAGCGAACGCCAGCTTTTCAGAATATCATGCGACGAGACTGCGCACCGCTTGATCTCTGAACGCAACGCTGCTTCGCTAAGTACTTCAGCAGGGCATCCAAGAAACCCCCGGCACGCCGTCAGCAAAGGAGGCTCTTGACTTTCTTTCGCAGCCCAGCGCTCCCTTTTTCTGTCACAACTGTCTTTCATGACACCTTCGCCATCATTACTGCGAGAAGGTGGCAGTATGACAGAACTCTTCAGAGCAGTGTCGAATACCTGCAAAGTCAAACGCAGAAGGGCTATTTAGCTCATAGTCAAACCATTTCAAAGAGATCAAATGCGCGAGAAGAAAGACAAACGGTTACAATCCGAAGGGGGAAAATTGCAAGGAATTTCGCGCTTCATTCACCGCCCCTGGCACTCAATTCACCATGAAAAGAAACCCGACGTCTTCTAAGGCAAACAACAAAACTCCCTCCCATGCACTGACCCGATGGCGCGCCCTTTCTGAAGGTGCGCCTCGTGCGGAACTCAACGCTTGTCGCACTGCTTGGACCAGCTTTTCCAGTCCACGAGATGTTATTTCTGCAGACATGAGCAAGGAGAGATTAGCGCAAATCCCGTCACCGTGTTTCACCATGAGTGAGCATCGAGCGAATGAGAAACAAGAGGCACAGAAACGGCGACAGAAAAGGAGAAACGCTGATTGACTAACTGTTCCAGTGTTCCATCATCTCAATTCTCTTCGGACTCAATCTGAATGTAAGCCTTTTTATCTGCTCCTCCGCAGAGAGATTCCAGAAGAGTGCCGAGCTTTCTTCCCTCCCCAAAGGAACACCCCCAAACTCTGTTCCCTCTCCTCCGACACGCAAATTTCCCTCCAAATCTCCTCCTCCTCCACACATTTCTGAAAGGATCTCTCTGGGGTTCTCTCCAAGAGTCCAACAGACAGACAGCAAATCCTCTGCCCGCACCTCCATGTCACTGTCTGCAGTCATCAATTCCTGAGCAGCAACAAACGCCGGGCTCTTCAGCTTAATCCGTTGGCGGTCGACCCGGCCTTTCCCGGGACGCCTCATCCCAACGAAACCCTCTACGTACCAGGGCATCCTCTGAGACGCTGAAAAGGCGCGTCGGTAGGCCGTGCCTGAAGCGGCCGGCTGGGTCCAAGTCAGAGGGACGCGCACGCGCGCGATGGGGATCTTTCGGACTGCCTTAGTGTTCTCACCGAGAGCGACAAGGAGATCTCCCTTGGGCTCCAAGCTTTCGGCCGAAAAGCGGAAGTCCGTCTCCTCGTACAGTCCCCACATCTGACGAGTTGCCAGGTGCACCAGCATCCCCTGTTCTTCTCCCTTCCCTTTTCTGGTTCCTTCTGAACAACATGAAGGGGATTCTGAGCGACCAAAGGGGACAACCTGCAGCCAGCAGCAGTAAAGCAATGGAATGCAAAGCGCAAAACTTCAGGCGGATGAAAGGCAGTCAAGCACAAGAGGGATGGAGTGCCTGTGGAGCTTTGTGGATGGTTCATGCTCATCCCACTTTGTAGCACGAGTAAGCATGAGGTGAAGGTGCCTGTTGATAGTACAGTGAGTAGAAGGGCTTGTGGAACGCAGATGGGAAGCGATGAAGCACACACATGCAGAAACAAAAGGCTCAGACCGACCCAAAGAGTCTCTTAAAACATCTCTACAGACTGTCAGAGCATCAACTTACGGGCAACGTCAGGAGTCTCGCAAAAACTTTGTAAGGAGCCAGAAAACGAAAAGGACAGAGAATGAATGGCACAGCCAGTGACGGCGAATGTAGGGAGGAATCAAATGAATCAATGCATCGTCCCAACAGTGCGGCGCGAGACGGACCGTCGGGTTAAGTGGGTGGAGCAGCTCGAAAACATACGTGTGGTTTTTCCTGTATGGGAGCTTCAAGCCTCCCAAGTCTTCGAAAAAGTCAAAGAAAGACGTCGAGTGGGGTGCCTGCGTCGTTTGTTTGTCACAGGAATCTTCCGGAGGGCGGCAGGCTTGAGAGTCGCCCATTTTATCATCAACACTTTTTCCTCTCAGCTCTCGCAGTCCTCTTCTGATGCTGAATGGCAACACGGGAGCATCGCTGCAGACAGAAGAAGCAGAGAGTGGCAGAGGGACAACTTGAATGAAGAGGACATCAACAGTTCTCATGTCGTTTGTGTCTCCCTCTATGTCTGTCCTCGTAATCTCATAGCTCTGAGTATGAGGTCAAAATTGCAATTTCAATGTACAGCTAGACCTCTCTCTCTCTCTCTCTCTCTCTCTCTCTGCCTTCCCCGTGGTAGATGATGAAAAGGCTGTGAGACAGCTGACTGACTGACCCGAGTTCGAATTGGCAGACCGGCCGACTAGACGTACTGACTGACTGAATATCGAAATGTCTCTCTGACTGACTGACTGACTGACTGACTGACTGACTGACTGGGCGTCAATGGTTCCATTTGTGGATACCAAGAGATCCCCGTCTGTTGCTGTTGACACCTGAAGGGCTAGCAAAGAAACTTAATTGTTTCATTCAGTGAAAGACAATGACCAAGGGTTAATTGCGCACTCTCTCACGCAGCCCGAATCGCTTTCCGCTCCGAATTCCCACACCCCAATCGCTTTCCTTTCTCCCAAAAGATAGTAGCTCATGAAACTTTCAAGAGGCACAAACACAGTCACGCAAAAATCGGCGAGAGAAGACAAACGAAAGCCAAAAGGGAGGGCGGAAAATGCGCAAGCAAGGAAAGAAGAAAGGAAGGAAGGAAAAAAGGAAAGGAAGAAGAAAAATTGATAAGCATTCCCCGGACACCCAGCAGAAAAAAACCGTCGATCGAACCACGAACCTTGATGAGAACCCCGTCGGGTTTTTCCTCGATCACTAGAGGTTCAGAGTCTCGCCAGGGTTTTCTGTCTCCTGCATGCAGACCAAGAGAGTTTTTAGAACGGACTGCAAACTCAAAAAACATGCAAGGTAGCCAGGCGGGCACGCAGGCAGGCAGAGAGGGAGAGAGAGGGGGGGATAGAGATAGAGAGACAGACAGAGAGAAAGAGAAAGAGAAAGAGAGAGAGAGAGAGAGACAGAGAGAGAGAGAAAGGGAAAGACAAAGAGAAAGCGCGCGAGAGAGAGAAAGAGAAAGAGGAAGAGAAGGGGGGAGATAGAGATAGATACATAGATAGATAGATAGATAGATAGATAGAGAGAGAGAGAGACAGAGAGACAGAGAGAAAGAAAAAAAGAGAGAGAGAGAGAGAGAGAGGAGAGTATGTGTCAGAGAGCAAGAGGGAGGAGAAAGACTGACTGACTGAGTGGGTGACTGACTGACTGACAAAGCAAGAAGAGCGAAGGAGACAGCAGCAGACTGACTTGGAACATAAAATCGGTCAAACGCGTACGACACAGGTCGGAAGGATCCGTCCTCCAGCACTAGACCGCGGGACTGTCGCACCACCTCGTTCGAGAGGTCTGACCGAAACCGGTCGTACATCAAACTTATGAGCCCTCCTTTTTCGGATACTCTAACGCGGTATGGCGCCATCTGCAGAGAACAACAACGCATCCGTGCAGTCAAAAGAAAGTTCATGGACGCGATTTGCAGAGGAAACATTAAAATTTTGGGAAATGGGACGATGTCGGCAACGGAATCACCAAAATCATTCTGACATCCAAAAGAAAACCCAGGGGTGCAGGTATGTGCGCCCGTCCGTTGCCTTCCTGTTCTTCTTTCTGCAGCATCAGTACATCATTGGGGGAACTGGCCTGGAGGAAGTCTCTGGCGTCCTGCGCTGTTTTGCACCCTGCGAGCTTGAGACATTTTTGGACTTTCATGAGACAGTAAAAAGTGACCGGTCAGAGCAAAAGAGTTCCTGTGCTGTAGAATTCACGCATTTCCCGCTCTTGAAGGACAGAGGAGGCTGCGAATCAAATACATATCCCGTCTAACCGGTGTACATCGGGAACGAGACGGAAATGGAGACGAGACGAGACGGCAACTGCACTGCTTTGCCGTTCTTTGTGATCCCGTGCGCCCCGCTGCTACTTGCACCCACAGAAGTCCCATGATGAAACAGCCCAGGATTGCCCAGAGACTGCAGGCTTTCACGCTCAATGCCTCACACGCAGTCGACCTCAAGTTAGAGTCTCCGTGTGGCCAGGGGGAGACGGCAGTACCATGCATGCATGCAGGCTATTTCGCTTTTCATGCAGGATCATGCGCGAAAGGACTTTCCGGGGCCCGGCCTAAGTCTTGCGCGAGACGGCACTCGTTCTGACATGCACTCATTCAACGTATCGACACCTCCCCTTCCGAACGATCCTTCGAAAGGGAGGCTGCCATGCCTCCCTTAGCGGCCAGCCTCTCTGGGTCGAAAGAGAATACAGTGCCATGCACACAGTGTGCCTGTTTGCTCTCTTGGTCACAGCTCTTTCGGCTCAGATTGCTGTCTCCTTTTGTCATCTTCGCTCGTGCCGTCGCTTCCCTCCCGTCTCTTCCCACTTTCCAATGCAAGTTGACGCGGAAGTCCGACTCACCCGCTCGGGGTCTCTGAACCCCCCCACTGTTTATTACCGTGTTGGGAAGGACCAGAAACTTGACCTTTCCCACATCAGAAATGACCTTATTCGGCTCGAGGAGACGATCATTTTTGCCCTCATAGAGAGAGCCCAATTTGGACTCAATCTGAAAGTCTACGAACCCGGCGCCTTGACGGACCGCTTTCCCTGCCCGATGCTGGACTATTTCCTTCTAGAGTCCGAGAAGGTGCACGCACGGATGAGACGGTACACGTCGCCAGAGGAGCACGCCTTCTTCCCCGACGACCTCCCGATACCCATTCTCCCCCCCAAAGCTGTCCCCGAAGTTTTGAATCCGAACTTGATCAACTACAACGCAAAGATCAAGTCCTACTACACCAACGTGCTCCTTCCCCTCATATGCCGAAGCGGGGACGACGAAGAATACGGATCTGCCGCCACTTGTGACATCACCTGTTTGCAGGTTAGGGGTAGGACAGAGAGGAGCTCACGCTGGCTGACGAAGACTGTAGCTATGACTGACTCAAAGTCACCCTCAGAATTCTGACGCCCCTTTCTGTGAGAAAGCCAAATCACGCTTATCTTCAAGACCCTAAAACATCTGCGAATCTATTTCCATGTCCTCGAAATTCTCCCGTACTTTGGTGCTGACTGAGTTTTCAACTCCCCCCCTTCTCTCTCCCTGCTTGTTGACTGCTGCCGTGGGGGGCTGTGATGCGCTGTGCTGTCCTGCAGGCCCTGAGCAAGCGCGTCCACTACGGGAAGTTTGTGGCAGAGGCCAAGTTCCAAGAGGACACTGAGACGTACAAACAACTCATCGCTGGGAAGGTCTGCCTCCCCTTATTTTTTCTGAGGCTGCTTTTTCATTCCTGCCCCCTGTGTCCCTTTCTGTTTGTCTTGCTAGTGCAAACACTCCAGTGAACCGCATCGAAGTGCACAAACGCTCTCACTTTGATTCCCGTTTCTTGCTTCCTTCCCTGCAATTCCTACAGGATGCCGACGGCATTCTCGAAAAGCTGACGAACAGGGCGGTGGAGGAACGACTCCTCGACAGGGTCCGTCAGAAGGCATCTACTTACGGTAGGGATGTGGGGATGACGTGTGCCACAGACAGCACTCTGCACTTTAAGGTCGACCCTGAGGTCATTGTGGCTGCCTACAGAGACTTTATCATTCCAGTCACCAAGGAGGTGGAGGTCGACTACCTACTCGAACGTTGCGGTCCCCTGAAAGTGGCCTTCGTTGGAGAACACAGCAGCGAAGGGTTCATTGTGGCGAAGCAACTTTTTGGACTTCCTAGTCACGATCCACGGTCTCCTGTGACCCCTCCACAAACTAGTAGTGCTGACCTAGTTTCATGTCAGACAGTCTCCAAGGCACTTCAAGAAGTAGTCGCAGGACAGTGTCACCATGCGATCGTTCCTCTGGAAGACTCGAGAACGGGAGTGAACCAGGGAACGGTGAGGGCACTGTTTGGGTCTTCGTGTTTTGTCGTTGCGGAGACTTTTCTTCGAGTGCCCCTTGTCCTGGCTGTCCCTCCAGACTCTGAGGGTGTGGATGGTCTGGAGGAACCGGATTCCGTTGGGGGCGTTTTGGGGAACGGGAATGTGGAAGGCAGGGGGGCGGCATCTCCTTCAAGTCAAAGGAAGACAAGGCGGTTGCAGACTCTCCACCCAACCTTTCCTGTTCCCTTGGACGCCCTTTGGGCAACTGAAGAAGCTGCAGAGGACAGCGCCGGGTCTCTGTCTGGTGGGTCGACTGGATTGCATGAAAGGAAGGAAGAATGGACTGCCAAGAAAAGGGGGAAAAACAGTCATTTTTGAATAAATGAAAACCTCTTTGAGGACACTAGAGTTCGAGAAAATATGGTGAAGCTTTGGGGATGGAATGGAGCACACAGCAGGGGAGAAATGTTAAAAGAACGTTTTCTTTGGGCATTTTGTGAAATGTAATTGACATTTGGTGTAAAAGTAGTGAGCAAGTCGTGAGAGTTTCAGTAGACCTTTTCCCCCCTTGTTGCCCTCTTTTTTTCGCAAATGTGCCATACGGCTCTAGAGTCCAATGTGCCCATCGGATTTGTTTTCTGCTCTGCTCAAGACCTCCTCAAAAGGCCCTGTCCGAATTCGATGATTCTCTCTGAGTGAGTGAGTCAGTGAGTGAGTGAGTGAGTCAGTGAGTGAGTGAGTGACTTTGCTGACGTGCAGCTGAAATGTCGAGTTCTCTGTGCTTTGCGCCGTCTCACTTGGAGGCTGCGCGTGCGTGTTCTCTGAAGAGGTATCGGAAGGGATCCCTTTCTTCTTCCGAGGGGGCGTGCGGTGGGGGCGGAGAGGGGTCGGGGTCCTGTGGGGGTTCGGGTCTGTCTGGCACCAGCAGCAGTTCTTCTTCCTCCTCTTCCTCCTCTGGCCTCGTTGCGTGTTTGACCTCCTTGGAAGCTGCTGAGAAATTTGGACTGAAGGTCGTCAGAAAGGATTTCGAACAATTCTGCGGTGTCTCGAGGTGGGCTCACCATCCTTCCTTCCCTCTCTTCATTGGTCTCCTTTCTTGTTCTTCTGCTCTTTACTCCGCCCGTCATTGCCACCCTTTCCTCGTGTGCGGGAAGGAAGCGTTTTGTCTGCATATGGACTGGAGACTTCCTTCCTTCCATCAACTCATTTCTTGTGCTCTCTGTCCGACCAACTGACGTACTGACTTCCTGGCTGGGTAGCTGCCTGCCTGCCTTGCGGGCTTTCTTGTTCTTGAAGGATTCATCCACTCATCGGCACCAACGTTCAATTGCAGGCGTGCATTACGGTTTTGATCTCTGTCTTCATTCTTGGTGCACGCAGGTGGATTGTGCTCGGGACGCGGTTGAGCTCCAAGAGTGGCTACGATCGCACGATGATTCAGCTCTCTTCAACCCCCAATGAGGTCAGACAGCCTTCCCTGCAAGTGGTCGTCTCGCCTCGTCTCGTCCAGAAATGCAGACTGCCTGCCTGGCTGAGAGTGCTCGTCTGGGTCGGGAGTCTGGTTTTGATTTTCCGTAGCTTGGTCCTGTAAGCACGGCGCTGGAGGTTTTTCTTTCATACTTCATTTGATACGAATGTATTGTGACGAAACGTGTATTTTTGCCTCACTGCAGGCTGGTGCTGTAAGTCTGGCTCTTGAGGTTTTCAAGAGGCACGGAGTGAACCTAACAGCCCTGTACAGCTTCCCTGAGCGATCCGACCTGACTGCCTACTCGTTTCTGGCACAGGCGGACGGGCACGCTGACGATGCCCATATCCAGGCGGCAGTACAGGAGCTGCAGTCGGGAGAGGGGGGGAGGACGCGCGTGAGGATCTTGGGGTCGTTCCCGATAGCTGCGCAGGTTGCGGCAGGTCCTTCGGGCAGTGGGTGAAAATGGAAGCAGACTTTTTTTTGTGGATTCAAGGAAGAGTTTTTGAGGAATTTTGAAAGAATCGTGCACATGTCAAGCGACGAGTTGAGGAACGAACGAATGATGACTGATGGATTGACTGGCTTGATGGCTTGATGGTGCGAGTTGAAAAGCAAGAAAGAAAGCAATCGGGTTGCAGAAAAACACATGACTGCTTCCAGACCCGAGTTTCAATGGTGGCATGCAGAGGATCTTCACAAAAAAAAACGATTCCAAACTTGACCTTGTTGACTGCGGGCTAGCAACGAGTCAGACCTGGCAAATTTGTTTTGGCGGTTATTTCCTGACCATGGTCACCTCCTATCACCTCCTGCTCACCTCCCTCTATTCTCCTTTCAGGTGCTTCGCTTCATTTATTCTCTCTCTCTCTCTCTCTCTCTCTCTCTCCCTCCCTCCCTCCCTCCCTCTCCCTCCCTCTCCCTCTCTGTTTGTACCCCCCTGTGCGTATATGCGTGTGTAAGTCTGTGTATGTCTGTCTAAGTGTCTGTTTCTATGATCCATCTGTGTGCCTGTGTCTATGTGTCTGTTTGAGAATGTCTCTCTGTCTGTTTGCTAAGTCTGTTTGACAGTGTCTGTCTGTCGATTTGTTAGCATCTGTTCCTGTGTCAGCTGTTAATCTCACTGTTAATCTAGGATTTGACCCTATTCATCATCATGATTGATTGATTTTTGATTGATTGATTGATTAAACTGTTTATAAGACAGAGTTTCTAAAAGATGCTTTAAGTACATAAAATACTGGTTTTTACCTATTTTTACCGAAGACTTTAAAACAGCTTTGAAAGAGAGTTGAAGGATTTAAAGAACTCCAGCAAAGGTGTTTAATCATGAAATATATTTATTCACTAGTTACTCACTTCAAAAGTAATATAATCAGGAATATATTCAGGAATATATTCCTAAATTAATTAAGGGGGGCTCCGCCCCCCGGGCTACATTTTTAATTTTTTTTTTTTTTAATATAGTTTATAACTATAAAAAATTGGTTTTGAAAAAGATAAACAGGGGCTATCTAGCTGTTAGGCACTGTTAATAGGCAGTAGTGTAACAGTTACTATACTAGACTGTGTTACAGTGTTACTAGAATTTTATAAAATCTTACCATTTATAAACTTATTAAACTAGCAAATGACATATCATATGAATACGCGGTTGAAAGTTCATACACGTTCTCATTGCATAAACATGCACACACTACACCAAAACACGCATGCACACTGCAGCACACACTGTATAGCAAAAGGAGGCCTTACTGTATCTGAAGGATTCCTCCTGCTTCCACCTTCCACCATGCAACTTCGCGCATGCTGATGTACGAACCTCGGTTGTCACAGTCTTGGTATGTTGCCATGTTTTTTCCATTCACTATCCCTTCCATCCATCTAATCTGAAGGATTCCCCCTGCTTCCTGACTTCCTTCTTCAGCATTTTCAATTGGAAGCTTGGTTTGCGGTGCGACCCACGCTTTCAGCTTTCCTGACTGATCAATTCCTGAGCTTGACTTGTATTGAACCTCAACTGGAGCACCTCCATGGTGGTGGAGACAACGTGAGGAAGCAGAGTGGCATTATCTCCCATCTTTGCAATTTTCTTTTTAAGCTCATTCTGATGCTGGGTAGCGATTGCTTTTTTGATTTCTTCTGTCTTCTTTTTGCAGCTTCGAAGGTGAGTCCAAAGATTGGACGTCCTTCTACTGCTTCTGGCTGTTGTCCCGCAGGAATTGCATGTATACGATTCTATAGGTTTACACAAGCCTCCAGGCTACTCCCAAAACATTTGTTTTTATAACATAAAAAAAAAACCACACACCATTAGAATGACCTAAGGTATTAAAGACTAGTAAGAATCGGACTTTGGCTAATTAATCACTTTATTCAATCACATTCAGTCATTTCATGGGATAATTAAATATATTCTAATCACAAGTGACTAAACACCTTTGAACTCCAGACCATCTCTGAGCTACTAAACTGTTATTGAATGGGAGCCCCTACAAGGGTTCCCGTTCCTAGTCCCGTTCGTACCCATTCGTTCATTAAGCTTTTAAAATCATCAGCGGATAAGGACGTAATTTTTTTTTTTTAAAGTATTTTATTATAACTTTCATCCGATAAAAAAAAAATGTTTGTTATCAGGATTACAGGATTACATTGTGTTCGGGGCCGGAGCCTTAGACCTGCATACCAGTTATCTGACGTCCACCTTGCACCATATATTCATGCACATTACTTCACACCATGCACGCATACATACAATGACACATCTCATCACGACACATGAATTTCTTGCTTTGCACTTCAAAACCATTGCTACTGCCGACAAACATGGATGCAGTAACATTGCAGTTGAATTACTGTCCCAGGATAATATTAAGTTATGCTTGATTTTCTCTGACGAAATACAAGTAAAAGACAGAGTGACAGAGGGCAGGGGTGGAGCGATAGCATGCATCCTCTATTACTTTTACAACCTTATGCCTACGTGCAGAGCCTGTCTCTCTTGCTCTTTTCATTTGATAATTTAAAAGCATACCGATCAGATCTTCTACCTTGGAACGCGGCTCTCTGTTTCCTTTCCCTTTCTCTTCTTTGTCATGGACTTCTGCGAGCTGTTCGGCAGTTATATCTTAAAAAGCATCCTTAAGTTCCTCTTTATATCTTCCCCATACTCTTCATCTCATCAAGATTCTTTTTATGAGTGTGTTCACATGATAATCTGCTTCGTTGACCAAAAAGGTGAACAGGGCTATTTTGTTGATTTTTCTATCCCTTTTTGACTTTCTTATACGCTTTACTCTTTTGTTTCTCTCGTCTGTCCACCCTTGTATCAGATAGCCAATGCATTCTTCCCTTTTTTATTTGTACACTGAGCATTCTGTGAGCACGTGAACTTCATCCTCGGGGACTGAAAAGCCAAGCAAGTCAAAACAGAATGAACAAATTCGTTTCTCAAGTGGCACTCTCTTTTCACCTTTCTGCGGCACTCTTCCTTTTATGATGGCGAAGCTTCAGAATCTTTCTCCAAGACTTAGTCTGAATGCTGCTCTCCTTATATGCACTGACCAGGGCGCCGGCTCGGTGTAGCAAGAGAAGGTTTTTCTAATATCTTTTTCAGAATCTTTGATACATGCACGGAGTGCACCAGTGTTTCTTTCTGTATTTTCTTCTTTCTCAAGGAAAGACCACAAATGAAAGCGATTTCCGTTCTGAACCCCTCTGTGCTAACTTGAAACCCCCCCAAACTAATTTAGTCTTACCTGTTCTTCTCTTTTTCTTGTCTTAATTTTTTGTCCTACCTGTCTCTTATTAGGCTCTTAAACACTTTCTTCTTAAAGTTTCTTTTTTCCATCTCATCTACGTTTGTTTCTCTCAACCATCTAACTATTCTGTCTCTTGTCTCAAAAGAAGGCTGTTAGCCTGCCTGTGCTAGTGCTCTTATTATCTCAAACGGGTGTTTATTTCTGCTACACAGCGCTTTTGTACTCTCTTCTAAGTGGGGGAAGAACTCATACGCTAGCTCATACGGATGTATTTCCTTTCCCTTCAGTCTGCTGTCCACTCCTCTCTGAACTGCATCGATCAACGGATGGAAGACAGGGGATTCTCTTTTCTTTTTCAGAACAGCAGCCTCGCATGTTAGCGTACTATTCATTCATATAAAAGGAGGTTCATCAGCTTCATTTTTTTATGTTATCTTCCACAGATCTTTCATTTTGCTAAATAAGATCTTTAAACAGACTCGGTGACACTGACATGTCGTTTTAAAGTAGTCTATTAAACTTACGTGAGGTTCAGCTTCTTTAAACTTTTCTGTTTTTAATAACTTTTAAGCTATTCTAATTTTAGCATGATTGACATGGACTTTGGGGCCTTGGCCGGGCAGGCTGAGTACACCTCACCACTTAAATCTCTGGGGGAGAGGGATTTTAGCGTTTTGTGGAGTATTGTCAGCGCCGCTAACTTTCCGCGCACAAAAGTAAATCGCACGCAAATCTATACTTGCGTCAAATCAATTTTCTGCACGTATAATTTTGTGCTGGTAGACCGATACAGGTGTATGTGATCGATCGACCGGGTCCCAACTGTGGTTCGATCAGCAAGAACTCGATCGATCGATCCAGCTATCTTCATTTGGGGGCTTCTTCAAATGGAGCAAGACAGTGGACCTCGTTATCAAGGCCCGCTTCCTCCAGACAAGGTCGCAAGTGCAATAAAAAGTCCTCACTTCCTCTTCATCTCGGGTTCCGTTCCGCCATGCACCTGCGGATCTAGCCAGTGCACGTATTGACTTGAGAGTCCCAACAAGTCTGGAGCTCGCAGTACATCGGCACCCAGAGAAATACTCTGCACCGTCGGTTTCCAAAAACCTTGAAAGAACACAGTGAACTCTCTTCTCAGCATGGATCCCTCGGCAGACTCGAAAAAAGTCCGTTTTGATGGAAACGGTCAGCTAACCGGCCAGCAGAGCCCTGAGGGGCCAATGGCCCGAATTGTGGCGGCTGCATTCCGCAGGCAGTCCCTTGGAGAGCAGGCTCAGCTGCCGGCCGCGTTCTACGCAAGTCTTCCGCTTGCAGCTCAGCGCTCCTTCCAACTCTCTCGGGAGAACATTAGCCTGTCGGCTCCTTACAATCAAGCTTCAAGAAGCCAGATCTCAAACCAGCTTTCGGTGGGTCTATTGTACCAAGCCTTGCCTCGCTATATCATCTGTCTTAACTTGGCATCTTTTCTAAGACTAGTCTACGTACATGAAAGTGACGCCCCTTTTCCTTTTTTCCTAAATCTCTACGCAACTGACGTCCCTCCCTCTTTTTGTGTCTGCCTACCGGCGTGCATGCAAACGACGCCCTTTCCCTTTCCCTGCCCAGATTCATGTGAATAATGCTCTTTCTCTCTTTCGACCTTCGTTCATACAGATGAAGTCCGTGTCTGGAGGTTCTGAGCATCCCGACTCTGAAGATGGAAAGTCGTCTGCTCGAAACAAGAGCAAGCAGTCCACTCCCCAGGCGTCCCCCCAAAGAGAACGCAGAGTATCTGCCCCGAAAGTTCCCGTCCCCCCCATTGACCTCACAAAGGTCCAGGCCACCTTCCCCCCTGCGCCCTTCACTGGAGGGCCTGGGGGGGCCTCGGCCTCTCCCTTCGGGTCCCAGCCAGCAGCTGCCGCTAGCGCGGGACAAACACCCGAGACCCCCTACGCAATGTACAGTGTGGCGGCGCAGAGTGACCTGGGGGGTGGATCTGGGGGAATGCCTGTGAATCCAGAGGCAGCCAGAAGACAGTCAGTCGCATTCTCTGCCATTGGGGCTGTCCATGCGTCAGACACCACTCAGCCGCACGCGATGGTTGCCCCCGGCTCTCCAGGATCCCCAGAGACCCCCTTCATGTACGGCAACGCACCCACAGGAGACTTTCTGCCTGCAGCGATGGCTGCGGCAGGACAGGTGAATCACACGGGCAGGGGCAGTCCTGGGGAGAGAAGCCCGATGAGGTTCGGAGAGGCACTCAAGCAGAGGGCAGAGCTGATGGAGCTGGTGGTTGAAGAGCTCCACAAGGAACTTGCAAAGAAGGACGAGACGATTCATGAGCTTGCAAACAGGCTTGCAGAGAAATCTGGCACGGAGGGACAGAGCAACCAGGTCCGTCCGTCTGTCTGTCTGTCTGTCTGTCTGTCTGTCTGTCTGTCTTTCTCTCTCTCTCTCTCTCTCTCTCCCTCTCTCTCTCTCTCTGTCTGTGTTTCTCACTCTCTGTCTGCCTCTCTGTCTACCTGCATATCTGCCCTTCTGGCTGTTCTGCATTCGACGACTCTTTTCTCTGTCGGGCTAGAAAGGTTCATTCTGAGGAAAATTGAGCGCAATTCAGGAAAACAAGAGACCCGCCCTGCGTGGAGCACTTTGGCTTTTGTGAATTAATGCAAAGGAAGACCCGTTTGCTTTCCCTCTATACCACAGCTAGATATATACAGACACCAAACGTGAACGAAGACCGACGTGCTGGAGCGGGACAAGGGACGCACAACTTCTCGAATTCTGCCTGTACATCTGCCACCAAAGTCATTTGCCATGCTGCACTTGATTGAAGCTCTTTGCGGGCCCTTGTATGTATGTGTGCGGGTGTGCTGGCGCGTGTGTGATTTGCGTTCCGTGCAGGACGTCCTTCGCCGTATGCGGGCAGAGCGCAACCTGGAGGAGGAGAATGACGCTCTGTTTGCGGAGAACGTCACACTCAAGAAGATCGTCGACAGCCATGAGGAAATTGTGGCAGCGGGGAAAACCGAGCTTCTGCAGAAAGTTGACGATATGGAGCAGAGACTTCGGGAGGCAGAGGCAGAAGGAAATTTCCTCAGAGAACAGCAGATGAAGGCAATGCAGAGAGCAGACTCTGCCGAGAGAATGCTTCACGAGATGGGCATGCAGGTTGGTTGGCAAGTGATTCCCTGTTCATATCCTTTGCACATCAGCTTTTCTGTCTGTCTGCAAGCCTCCCCAAGTCACTTAGCTCTCCCCAGACAGACCTTTTCGCTGCACTTTTTGCCCCTCCCCCCCATCTCCTTCACATCCCAGCCAGCCGAAGTGCATGGCGGGCTGGTTCCCCGACTGACTGAGAAGAAAGTAGTCGGTCGAGTGAAGCGATTCGTTGATTGAAAAATAAATAAATGAATGAATGAATGAATGAATGAATGGACAAAAACATGTCCCCACATGGGGACGTCCCGCCAGCTTGCCTGATTGCCTTCCGATCGTTTGACTTTTCTTTTGTCTGATCGAATCATTAATGATTCGTCCCAACCCGTTTTGTCTCCTCAACATGACCCTTTCCTTGTGCGCTACTAACCTCAATCCCCCGCTGCATTCTTGCCTGCCTGCCCGTCTGTCCGTTTACCTGTCTGCAGGTGAGAAAGATTGAAGAAACGGGCCAAAGAGGATCCGTCTCTTTCAGCTACACACAAGATGGTCTCCAGCCAAAGACACCTCGAGAGAAGCAGGACGAAGTTCGTGCACTTCAGGTAAGTTCATGTCTTCGTTTAGCCATTCACTTTCTCCCTTCCTTTAGAGCACTTTGGGCGTCCAATCGCTAGTCTCTTTTGGCAGGCAGATAATGACGGGCCCTTCTTGTTGTCGCTCCAATCTCACAAACAAGACTCCAGATGTTAGACACAGCTTACATGCCATGTATTTGAATCCAAACTTCCCGCGTTTACTCCTCCTCTCCTGAAAAGGCAGCCCTAAAAACTCCTTACTTGTTTTGTTTGCCATCCCCTCGTCCCCTCTTCCCCTCTTGCGCTGTGGCAGGAGAGAATTCGGCAACACGAGGAAGAGCTCCGTGATCTGTCAAAGGTTCTCGACGACCGAGAGAGCGACCTCGCGAAGACGAAGACCGAAAACAACGAATTGAGATCCCTCTGGGAAGCAGAGAAGGCGAGGGCAGACGAGCTTGCAAAACGTCGGACTGCCAACCTGTTGAGAATGAACCAGTTCGTCGCCCTGCCTTCATCATCCTCCAACAAGGTCAGCGCGCAGTGCGAGAGGGAGGGAAGGCAAGAGGTCCGGGGCAACATGCCTGTGACAAAGTTGTAGCTGATCTAGCCAGACTGCATCACCGATTTCTGCTGAGAATGAACGAGGATTCCCTCAGACTCTGTAGAAACAGAGCATGCATGCAGAAGAAATGAATCTCTAGATGGATGACGTTCAACTCTCTGACACTTTCTTTTCACGCTGTACATGTGTGCAGACCCACAGTCAGACAGAGCTGGAGCCCAGTCTTGCCCCAGTTGCCGAAGAGGCAGCCAAAACAGATCTTGCCCAAAGCCTCGCCCTACCTCCGGCATGGGCAGACAGCAGGCAGTCCTCAGCAGAGCCCTTCCGAAATTTGAATTCTGAAATCATGGCAGGGTCCGAGACTGGTCAGGGATCGGATCCCAAAGACACCCACAGGTCCGACATGTCCTCTCACGATTTGCAAAAATCGGTACTTCGGGACCGACTCACTTTGATGACTCAGAAGATCACAAAGTTAGAAAAAACAGTAGCAGAGAGAGATGCCGACATTGCAACAATCAAGGAAGCGCTGGCAAAGAAGGGGACAGAACTTGCAATTGAGAAGAAGGAAAAGGACAGGGCAGTGCAGAGGGAGGCGGAGAGACTAGAATCCCTCCGAAAGAGAATGGAGATGGAAATGCAGAAGGCGTTGGAAGAGTGGCATGCAGAGAGAGCCACACTGCAAGACCGCATCATGGCTGAGATGATCACAGCGGCCGGATGCCAAAAGTTCGCGAATATGGTCAAGGACAAAATCCAAGAGCTTCACAAAGAGGCACTCACCTTGACTTCCGAGTCAGAGGCCCTCCGCAAGCGGCTGGAGGACGAACTTTCGAAAGAGAAGCGCGCCTCTCTCTTTTCGATCGTCAAACTCAACTTAGAACAAGTCTACAACACATCAATCCAAGAGGCGATTCGAAAAGAGAAACGTCGCCTCTGGAGAACGGTCCAATCTCTGCAGGTCTCAAACGACGAAAGAGACGATGAATTGATCGAACTCCGAGAAGAGCTTGACAGAGCACATGAAAGAGAGCAACGTCTGATGATGAGAATTGAGGAATTACTTCTCAAACTCAAGAACCTAGAGGCCCTCCTCAGAACCGCAAGGCCAGGCCCTCCTATCGTCTACGCAGTTCCCCCCCCCCTTGCAACCCCTATGCCGTTCCTCCCCCCTCCTAGGCCTTCAGGTGTATCACTACAGACCCAAACATCGAGATCCCTCGTCCCCCCCCCAGAGAAACAACTGACACGACAGAAGACCCATCTGGGAGTTTCTGTCTCCACATCACCCCTCATGCAGTCCCTGGTCGTTCCTCCACCCCCACCACAGAGAGCCCCCAAGATCCCGAGGGCCCTCTCTCGGTCTCTCTCCATGGTCACCGTTGTCCCTCCCCCCCAGCCGTCTCCCACAATTCACCGCTACAACGTCACCATCGTTCCCCCTCAAAAGATCACCAACCGCACGACCACCTACACCATGCTGCCTCCCGTCCAGCAGATCACAACGAAGAACCCGCCTCGTCACGTATTCAAGCAACCACCACCCCTGCAAGCCCTACCAACAAGCAGAGGGCCTGTCACGAGAATTGTCCCCGTACTCGCGGCGCAACGCCCGAGGTACTGGCAGCCCCGCATGGTTGCTGGCCCCCCTCCGCCCCCTCCAAGGCCAACCAAGGGCGGCCCTGTGCCGGTCACCCGGGCCCTCAGACAGTTCCAGCCGCTTGCAGTGTCAGGCACCACAGATGCAGGAGGGCAGAACAGGTGTCTTCCTTGTGGAGGAATGTGCGGAGGGGTCTGAGAGGAAGGGGAGGTGGAATGAGAGAGAGGGAAGGGAGAACAAGTGAGCATGATTCACGGATTCTGTGCGTCTCCTTTTTGCCTTGCACGTTTTTTTGAAGTGAAAAGACTCCTACACAGCAGTTTCAACTTCCAGAGACGATGGAAGTAGAGAGCTTCCCCATAGCCTTGTACATCTGTCGTGATTGACTTTCGTCCACTGTGACACGGAAGTTTGTGTCTCTTCTGTCTGTCATGTGCGTCCATCTTTTTTACTTCAAAAAGAATCCGCTGCCTGCATTGCAAGAAGACCAAAGGTGCCACATCCCCAACAATAATCTACGAACGAGAGCCGTGAGTGGTTGTGCATCCTTTCATTGTTCTGGTTCTGTCTTCAGTCCGTTCATTTCGTTCACTCCTTGTTGTGACTGCTGATGCTACGAACAGGGACGTCTCGTTCTCCATCCGTTCTGCCCACGCACCGCCCCACACACATTTTCACATTCATGTATCAATTTGCCTTTTGAAGCTCGAGGTGCGCAGAATGGGCTTGAATGTTTGTTTTTCTTGCACTTTAGACATGGTGGAGGAAGGGAAATAAGAAAAGTGCGAAGGTCTCTGCAGGGCTCCGAAAGTCAAGGAGAAAAGACGGGGTCAGGTGACAGTCGCGAAAGGTCCAGAGACATGCTCGAACGCCATTCCGACCATTTCATTGCATGCAGGAATTGCTTGCTGGAGACAAAAATAGAAGTGTCGAAGGGCACTCACTACCTGAATGAATGGGACAGGTGAGGGGGACAGGGGGTGAGCGGCGTGCTGCTGGCAGTGTGCGCCAATCCTGTTGATCTTTTTTGAATCCCTCGATAAGAAAAGCTTCCAGGGCCGAAGATCAAAAGCATAAAAAAGGGAGAGAACGTGGAAGATCGGGGCTTTGTTGGAAGCAGCTATTTGGATTTTGAGACTGGGAAGGAGCCTAGGAAGGAGCTGACACGAGCGGGGGGCAATTGTTCGGTTGACGTTCGCCGTCGTTGTGATTTTTCAAGACAGAAGAGCAAAAGGGACTCGCGTTTCAAAGAGAAGCAACCAGCAAGGAATAATTTGACCGTCTCCATGCACGCACGTGAAACACTTCAGTTGGTGTGTGATTGATGGTGGATGGATCAGATGGTGAGGCAATTGTCTGGTCTGTCTACAGTCGGCAATCCACAATTAAGCGCCCTCCTTTGATGCTAGCTTTAATGTTGACCTATCAACCAAAAGACATGTGAAACACTTCACAGCCCAGTTCACAGCAAATTGAATGCTTAGGAGTGCCAGGCTGTTCAAGTTAGTATACATACATTAGCTAGGTCATTCTTAACGGCAAACTTTGAATCTAGCTTTGAATGTACGACGTCAATAAACCAAATACATAGTATATATTTTTTAAAAAAATAACTTCTAGATGAACTTGAATCTAGACATATAAATTTGTATAAAGTAGTTGTATTTTTTATGTTTTTTGTATGATCGAGTTTCTTAACTATAGTTCAATTTATAGCAGATCTAATTTATTGATAAAAAAGCTTGTTTGAATAAAATTTCTATCAAACTGTGTGCATATTAAAGATTTTGTACGGCCAGTTTTTTTTTTTTCTACACGTTTTTTTCATTGATATTTTTTGAAGAAAAACTTTATGGATCTTTACAGGAGATTTAACAGAAACACTTATAAAAATTTTTTTTGATTGTTTTCTTCATATATGAATTCGATCGAGCATAGAATTGCTTGATCGTGTACATCGCAGATCCTAATCAATGCTGTAAAAAGTTTTAAAAACATATAAACAGGCTGTAAACAGTTCTAAAAACTTGTTTGCTCTCTGTTTCGCTTCATTCCCTAGATTTGCTGCGATGCATGCACTATCGGATGCGCTGGTTATCTTCCAGCATTTTCTTTTCTATCTCTCCTTCCTTAGCCTGTGCATTCTCTTCCACCACTGTCTGCTCTTTCTGTGATTTGGAAGTCTTCTGGTTTTCGATGCTGCATGAAGAAGGATCAATCGAAGAATTCAAATGAAAAGTCAGACAAATCAATAAGCAAACCCCAATACGCACTGACTGGAGTCCGACGGATTGTTGTCTTCCCTCTGTCGTTGAATCCTTCTCCTGCAATGACAACTAGCACTTCTGTTTCTTTCTGTCAATTGTCAACCAGCACTTGCTGGAAGTGCCGCACCATGGATGCGTCATCTCTTTGTGTGACAGTCTCTCTCTTTTTTTCTACCCTGCACTCACCCGTGGAAGAGTGGAACCAAGACGTCCACTTCCTCTATTGAGGCAGAGGCCAGGATAGAAGAAGAAGAAGAAGAGGCGCACGCTGATACAAATAACACGCTCCCCACAATACCTTCCTTCCCTCCTCCAGGATCCCCCTTCCTCCCTCCTCCCGCGCACCCACAAAACCTCTTGAAACCTGCAGAAATGCGGTATTGCATATGCAACAGGAACCTCCGGCGTCTGGAGGGGGGGGCGGGGAGGGGGTGGTTAACTACGTACCAGGTAGAAAAGCTGAACGGTCCATCTTTGAGTCAACATGTTAATTTCGTTTTCATGGGGGACCACGATCACTGATAGCTGGTGCCCTCTTCACTGGTCACATGTCCAAACAAAACCTGGATCCACTCGATCTGTCTATCTGTCTGTCTGTCTATCTATCTGTCTGCCTGTTTTTTTGTCCGTCTATCTTTCTCTCTGTCTGTCTTTCTATCTTTCTGTCTGTTTGTCCATCTGTCTGTGTATATATGTGAAGGGATGGATCCATTCATACATCCATTAGATCGGATTCAGCTGTCTTTCTCATCTATTCATGCTCTCTCACTCCCTCAATGACATACTCCCTCCTTTCATGTGCATGCATGAGAAGGTCAGTCCATCCAGCGTACATACAGATGGAGACAGACAGAGTCTCAAACAAGAAGAATGGAAAAAGAGTCAGGAAGGCAGACATATAGACTAAGGAAGGATAAAAGACCAAATCATTCGTGTAGTGTTCATTGAATGCACATCCAGCCCCAGTAAAGAGCAAGAGAACAAAACCTGTTTTGAAAGTAGAATCCGATCATACATGTAAATTAACATGTTGCAGCTGCATGATCATCCTCCCCCCTGCGGTCTCTGACCATCTGAGTCAAAGTACGTCCAGACATCTGATTTCCTAGGGCGTAGTGACGGATATGCTCCGCTCCGTCCGCGATAGGGGTAAAGAGGGCAAAGAAGTCGTTCACCGGGATCGATGTCTAAACTGCCCCCGCCTCCTCCACCCCTTCACACTCCTCCGCATTCCTGCGCCCTAACTGGGTACTCCCCTCTCCTGCATTTACATGAAAGTACGAGAAGGAAGAAAAAAGAAGGAAAAAGATAGCTGAAAACAGCAGAGAGAACAATATGCTCGCTGTCGGGAACGAATGTCAAACCGTGCATGCAGTTCTATCCCCGCCTCTCTCTTGTTTGCAAATGAGAGGCCATGTGGAAAGACTCTTCAAAATCAAGCTGAAAGAAAAACAGACGGAGAAGGAAATTCTGAGATGTGCATGCATACGAAGACTTTTGACAGCTGACCATGACAAACAACCAAAAACAATTTCGCAGACTGACGTTCGCAACCAAGGCACCACGAGAGATATGCAAGCAGAGACTCAAACAAGAAGGACATACCGCAAACTCAAGCATGTAAACATTTTTATATACAATCGCGTTTGTATGCATGAGGTCAGATATATAGCTAAAAAGCCAGCCCAGGTTCATTTTCATCACTTTACCCTTCGAGATCCACTTCGAGACCAAGCACTGAGAGCAGGTACTCTCCTTTGAAGCCAATGTGCCCCTCTTCGTGGCATTCCTTCAGCCTGACAGTGTCCTTCGCAAACTGGTGCACGTTCTTGATGAGGGAGTCCAGGACACCCTCCGAGGTATGCGCAAACTGCAGAAGGGAGACGCTTGCAAAGAGAGGGGAGGGAGGGCAGGATGACTGTCCTTCAGGTCTCAGATAGACTAAACAACTCAAGAATCTACCAGATTAATAAGTATATACATGCACTCTCATACACAGTGTCACTGAACATAAAGGGAAGCAAAAAAAGTCAATCAAGCAGGTAACTTGGGAGGTGATCCAAACCGTCAAAACTATCTGTAGCCAATTGCTGCATATCTGTCTCTATCTGCGTCTCTCTTTGTCTAGCTGTCTGTCTATCTGTCTGTCTGTCTGCCTGTCTGTCTGCCTGTCTGTTTGTATCGGTCTGTCTGTCTGTATTGGTCTGTCTGTTTATGTCGGTCTGTCCGTCTGTGTCGGTCTGTCCGTCTGTGTCGGTCTGTGCAGGTCTATCTCTGACTGAATCTGATTCTACCTGTCTGTCTGCCTGTCTGTGTCTCCCTCCCTCCCTCCCTCTCTCTCTTTCTCTCACACATACATACACATATACACAGAGAGAAAGAGAGAGAGAGAGAGAGAGAGAGAGAGAGAGAGAGAGAGATGCGCACACGAAAAAAACATAAGCAAATCATATGGCCGAATCGACTCACAGACAGAACCGTTACGACAAAAAATAGAACAAACACTGTCAGAGAAACCGACGTCGGACTCCAGGGAAGAAGCAGAGAGGAATGCAGACAAAAGAGAGCGACGATGCATGCAAAACGTTAAGGAGTTTCACGAAAGAAACCTGGCACGGGTCACTGTGAAAGCAGTATACACTTTTCAATGAAAGCGTCCATGAAAGAAAGTATACAGACCTTCTTGCACTCATTTCATTGATGGGCTCCTGTTCACTTTGTCTTCATGGTCAATTTGTGCATCGCACAAACAAATGAATCATGCATCCCAAATCTTTGAATTCCTCCACTGACAATTTCCTCGGTGAGGAGCACGGTTGGGTCAACTTCATCACCCAAAAAGTATCAGAAAGTGTCTATCCTCTTTCAGCTGAAGGCAAGACAGGTAGTTCATCAGTGAGCCAAGGAAAGACAATGAATAAAGCGAAGACTACAAAAAAAAATGGTTTATACATCTCTCAGAAGATGCAAGGAAAAAAGACAGCCTGAACGGACTTCTCCAGGGTTCCTTCCGACGATAACCTCCTGAGTTTTAGTGTTAATCGACAGTGTAATGTGGTAAATCATTTTTTTTCTGCACTCAGTCCGAGTGAATGTCATAACAGAGCACTAGAAAGACCAGTCCATACAGAAGTACACAGGAAGAGCATGGTGTTTGGACCCATGCACAGCTGCTAGGTTAACAAGCATAGAGGCAGCTTTCTATACACCAGACCAACCAGGAGAATGAATACAACATGGACCAAAGATCTGATCCACACAAATTTCAGAAATGTTTTCAGCTGCTCATGTAAAACAAAAACTGTTCGATGTTCCAATGGTATAAAGCAGGGCCAAAGTGTCTGGTCGACCAGAGCAAATCAAAGCAAGAAAAACCAGGGAGAAAAAACAATAACCGCAGTTTTCCTGATTTCTCAAAAGAAGTGAAGGACAAGGACGGGGCTCACTGAGAGAACTGGACTGAAGTGGAGTGGACTCACTTTAAGAAGGAAACGGTTTGGGCACAGAAAGATGCAAAGCAGAGGTCCTGTGAAGCTTTTGGCTCAACATGGTCCTCTTTGTCTCCTTTACTTACTTTTACTTAAAAAAATCGTGATCAAATCTAGGATTGACTCACCAGAGAGAATCACATGGGCAACAATAGCCGCAGATACAGAGAAATGTTTCTTGATGGTCTTTAAAGGACAGCTCGATGCACAAGTGCCACAGACATCCGATCTAATCCGATCAAGGTCCCGGATCGATTTTTTATAGGAGTCTAGATACGGGGGCTAGGGTCCAGGGGGGCACTTCAGCCGGTTATACCATGGTTACTGACCTTACACCTCCTCTTTACAATGTGTGACATGTAACTATCAGTCAAAAGTGGTGACAATCGATTAGTTACGTTTGGTTACTCACAGAACTGGCTTCAAGATTGTTAAATAATTTAGGTTATGGTCAAAAATGATAAAAAATGATGTGTCACACTCACTTTACCTTCAAATCCCCCGTAACCGGGTAACCCATAACCTTTTTTGACCCCCCTTAAAAATAAAGTAAGCTCCCTCAATAAGTATTCAAACGTGTTCTAAACATCATTTTGAATGTTTTTAAAAGTTAAAAATTTGGTTGGTTACTGAGGTTAAAATGCTCATAACCGGGTAACCTGTAAACTTTTTGTGTAACAAAGATAAAAAGGGGGTAACCCAAAGTAATCACGTAGCTTACACTTCAAAAACATCAAATTTTGACGTAACTTGACCAGCTGGAGCTCCAGGTTGCCGGACTAGCTCGCAAAAATATGTTTTTGTTCATATTTTATGTCATTTTAGGCTCAAAATCTACGATAACCTTCCAGAGTGGGGGGGGGGGTGGCGTAGTATATAGAGACGTGCTGAGGGACTACGCTTTAAGGGCGTTGTATATAAAGGCGTTTTGCCTAAAGAGCAACGCCCCTAGGGTGTTGTGTTGTATATATAAGGTCTTAGATAGGCTACACCCCTTCATTATCCTTCATTGACAAAAAATTGAGCTAAACTCACGAATATGTATCAGCCTACACCTTTTAATTTAGCAGGGAAGCTTTGGCCTGGGTTGTGGGATGCCAGGATTCAGGAATCGAAAAAAGAAGGCAAACCTATTCTATCCATACTTTCGCCTCCTCCTCCTCCCCTCTTCCCCCCTCCCCTTGTGTCTGTTTCTTCTTTCTACCCCGATACTCAGATACCACCTTCTGCCTTTCCATCTTCCACTTGTTCTATCTCTGTACCACCGAGAAGCCAAATAGCCAGACTCACCCAACAGTGGGAGTATGTACTCACACAACCCAAGAAGAAAAAACGAAAGCCAACTCATCCGAGGAAAAGTGAAAGGAAGGAAAAGGCTATCGCACCTTGGAGAGATCAAGAATGCAGGGAGATTCAGAAGAGAGTTAGATCCGCAGAAAGGGAATGGAAGGAAGAAAGGGAACTCTGGGGGGACGAAAACGAGCGGTGCATCACAGCAAAGAGAAAGATGAACAGGTTAAACAGAGAGAGAGGGAAGTTGATAGCAAGAAAAAAGAGAAAGTATGCCATTCTTCAGGCGGAGAGACTCGCGGAAGAAGCTGCTAAGGACCCAGTAGCCCTATGGAAATAGAGGAGGGAGAGAAAAAAAAGGTAGAGAGTGGGAGTGAGGGAGAAAAGCCGTCCGCCTTTTCGTTTTCAAATTTTTGGGCCGATGTGTTCAGTGGGGACGGACTGGAGCCTCAAAAGAAGGATAAAACACCAGCTCCCCCCCCGGCACCTTTCTTCTCTTTCAATAAATGTGAGAAGATATTGAAGGCAATCGACCCAAAAAAGGCAGCCGGCCTTGAAAGAATCTCTCCTGTGCAGGTACACTCATGCTTTTCCTCTTCTCGTCTGTCTCGTTTTCTTCTTTTCATTTTCTTCAATCTTTTTTTCTTTTTTTCTTTCTGGCCAGAAAAGTGGAACTTCATTCGAATCGCTCCTGTTCCAAAAGGTTACGTCTCTCCCTCTTGTAACGAATGGAGGCCCATACACATCGTCTGCCTTCTGGCAAAGTTGTTTGCGTTGTTGATGGATGGCCGGTTAAGGGAGACAACCAATATAGATGAACGACAGGTGGGTTTCAGGAAGGGGGTCGGTACAAGAGAAGCGATAGCTGCTCTTCATGCTCTGATGGCTTCAGCAAAGAAGAGACACAGACCCCTCCTTGCAGCGTTTATTGACTTTAGCAAGGCATTTGACCGAGTACCCAGAAAGAAAATGATTGACAGACTTAGAGAGGAAGGAGTCAGCAAGAAGGACGTGTGCATGATTTATTCCATGTATATAAATGTGTGGGGAAGGGTGGATGGGTCGGATTGGGTCTTTCCCGAAAGTGTAGGGGTAAAACAGGGAGATCCACTTTCTCCTCTTCTTTTTCTTTTGTTTATTAATAATATTCATTTTGCTCTGAGTGTTGAAGGGAGGGAAGCTGTTAACGGCTTGGATCGGGAATCAGATACAGATGAAACACAGAGGGAGGGAGAATGCGGAGAGAGGAGGGAGGAGAGTGAAACAACGGAGCAGCGAGCCTGTATCCCTGAGGAGATAAGATTGGCGGACTTACTGCTTGAGAGCATAGGTTATGCAGACAATCTTGTTATTTTTGCTCACTCTTCTTCTGACCTGCAGTGGCGTTTGGACCGTTTGGCCTTTTATTGTCAGGAACATGGGTTAAAAGTGAATTTAAAGAAAATAAAAGTTCTCGCACTCTCAGGCTCAAGAAGGAAAATAGAAGGGGAAGTGACTTTTGAAGGGAAGACAGTTGAACGTGTAGAGAGCTATAAATACCTTGGGTGTTGTGTGTTTGAGGGAGGGGACCCATAAAAGTTAGTCAGGGACCGACTTGAAAGTGCTGAACGCTGTTTAGGGGCAGTGATGGGCACTTGTTTATCCTTAGGTCCCTTGTAGTCCCTTGCCCCCCCGATACAAAGTTCGTTTACTACAGGCACTCTGGGAGCCGGTGGCAACGTACTCGCTGGAAGCCTTGCCGATCCTTGCCGGTAAGTCAGAGAGATATTGTTGCACTTAATGCATTGCAGCTTCGATTTGTGCGCTGGACATTCCGTTTGCCCTATAAGTCTTTCAAGGTGTCAACTTTGGTTTCGGTTGGTGTGCGTCCCATGAGAGAGATCCTTTCTTGTCGGTTGGGAGGTTTCATAGAAAGTATAAAGAAAACAGAAAGAGAGGTTCCTCGGGCAGTCTGGGATGCATGGCACAGATCGCTGACCCCGGTATGGGCCAATTCAGCCAGTTACTGTAGCATGCTTCTACATGCTTCAGACAATCGCACCAGATCTTTTAAGAAAAGAAAGCCAGAGAGGGAGAAATGGAACGAATAAATGGATACTCAGGCAGAAAGCGACGGAAAGAAAAGCCTCAGAATAGTTGTCGGAATGGTTGACTTTAAGACCCGTTGGTGAGCATAGGCTTATCCGTTCATGTGGCATCTATCTATGCAACTCCCGACTGAGTAATTTTCAGATAGAGAACCGATCGCACCAGCGTCTGGCCATGTTGCTTTTAGGGGGGAGGGTTAGAAAGGGGTGGGGTTACACAGTTCAATTGTGTACTCTGCCTCGCTCTCTCTTGTCTGGTAGTTTTCTTTTCACTTCTCTCCTTCGAGCATGTGCTGGTGGGGGAAAGAGACACGGTGGATCCTGCGAAGAACACTGTATTCACTGTCCTGCAGTCGAAGGTAAAAAGATGATCGACGATGCGGTGCATCGATTGTCTACATGTGTGCGAACAGCGTAGCTTAGATCCAAACTTCACTTGCTGGCAGAGAGAGTAAAAGAGAGAACAGGAATCGGTGAAAGGGTCTGCAGAGTAAGATGGACTGCTGCAGCTGGGGGAAGAGGTATCGGGGAAGAAGAGACATATGTAAGAGAGCTCATTTCATTCATTATGGACCGGGAGCTGAAGAAGGCAAGTGCACTGATCGAAGTTTGTTTAAAATGAGTGTACGCGTGTTTTGTGTGGTTGTTCAGCCTTTAGCTTCAGCCTAGGCTGCGGAGGGTCGTGGTTGTTCATATTTATGTGGAAGCAGGCTAAGCTGCGGCGGTTTGCTCCTTTTATTTATAACTGCATGCATGGGTTGCCATTTGTCTCTGGTTTTAGAGACTCTAGGCTTAACCACAATTAAGTAAGTAAGTAAATATATCAAAATCTAGTTGTTAGATCAAAATTAAACATGATTCATTCATTCTTATCTCTTGTGAAAGAAGATGAAAGAAGGTCCTTATCAACATATATGTTTGAATGAAATAGCTTTTGAACGTTCATCCATTGCCATGGAAAGCGCTCTCCCAACGCCTACCTACAACCTGCTACGCCTCTGCAGGGGTATTCTACTGCAGGGGCGTTATATATAGCTGTTGGCCGGAGGTTGACGCCCTCCCTCTAAGGCGCTATATAGATGCAAAGCCGACAACGCCCCTTCATAGGGTGTTGTGATGGCAATTCTAGACCCCTATGATTTTTTAAGCTTCATTGCAAGCCAGATTGTGGGGAGACATGGGGAGACTGCATCCGGCTAGCCAGGTGCCATGCATGTCGCGATTTCGCCGTCGACCCGCCGCGCGCGGCCCGCCGTCATGCGTGCTACCATGCAGGCGCCGTATACATATACGTGTCGCAGCTATAGGGCGCGGCGCCCCCGCCCCTCATACGCCGGCCGGCCACCGCGGCCGCCGCCGATTCACCGCGCGGCCCTTCATTTTTCTTCGTCCCTTCTAGCTAGGGCCGGAATCTAGGCGATCGATTCCGGACACGTTCAGAAGCTGCTGAAAAGAAACTGGGACCACAGACAGGACTCCATGACAAGTCGTCGACAACCCACTACTGAGCACTGCAGTTGCAATTCGCACATGGTCCTCGTACAAACAGGGCTCGTTGAGTGAGATTGAATTTCTTGGCAGTTCTCCTGAGACAGGTACGATATTTACTTCGGCAATAGCTTGTCCGGGGACCGACGGAGAGACCCGTCAACGCATCTGGAACCATGCGCGTCTCTTTTTGCCTACTTTGCATGCTTTCAGTGCGTGGTGCCTGTGTTGGGGCCTTTCGGGAGGGCCGGAGATTTTGTACGGGTTCCCGTCTCCTCTTTATCGGAGGACAACACTCAGGTGAGTAGCACCGTCTCGTCTCCTTCCAGCTTCTCTGTGCGTCGACACGGAGTGTGAAGAGACAACACGGATTTCTGCATGCTCGATGCAGGTTTGTCCTCTTCGCGGCGAAGGCAAGTCGTGCCGTTTCACGAAGTGGAAGTGAGGCGCGCACCACTAGTCTCAAATGTTGTTGTTCCAAGAAGAGACGGCACGCTCCTTGAAACAGGGAACTTGGAGGAAACAACAGAAAGCAGCTCCCAACCGTCTCAGTTGAAAGAGTTGGCCAGAGACACTGCTGATCCAGAAAAGGAGGGTGTGCGAAGTAGGTCAACTTTGTCTTTTCGTGATTTTCACCTCAGCTGTCTGCTCGCCTCGTATGAGACATCGTCGGCAGAGAAATTATTCGACTCTGACGGAGAGCTGACTCTTCCCTTTGACGTCCACATTTCCGAGTACTTTGCTACAAACAAAGCGATTGGCTCCAAAGACAGGCGACGCATTAGTGACAAAGCTTTTGACATTATGCGGTGGAAGTCTCTCTTTGAGTGGTTGACTCTGAATGACCCGGGGGGCACACCAGGGGTAGGAAGAGAAAGCGGGGGAGATCCAGCAACTGCCATGGAAGGCCGTGCAGAACGTTCCCATTTTGAAGATGGAGAGGGGGGAAGAGGGAGAGGTTTGGGGGATGCAGAGAGCGAAGTTGCGAAGTTTTTTCGGTCGAAGGGAAGGGGGCACGCATCGTTTTCTCAAGGGGAAGAGGGGGAGGAGAAGTTTCGTCTTTTGACTCCCATGAGTCAAATTGAAGCGTTGGTGAGAAAGTATAACGACCTAATGAAGCAGCAGGCAGAGCGTCAAGCGGAGGAGAACAGAGCAGGGAGGGGGGGCGGGATGTTTGATCAGTCTCCTTTTGCGGATCGGGAGGATATCCCCATACATATGCGCTTTGCCTGCCCCTTGAAGTTGTGGGACCGTCTAGTGAACACATACGGGGTGGAAGGGGCGAAGATGTGCATGAGCTCCTCGAACCGTCCAGGCCCTACCTTTCTTCGTGCGAACACCCTGAAGATTTCCAGGGGCCGTCTCTTTCATCGACTGCGCAACAAAGTTGTCGACGAGCTCAAGGTTGTGTCTGAAGACGTGAGTGAGAGCAGACCGCGTTGGCACGCATGCGATGGTTTATGGACGTCTCCTGCCTCTTCATGTGACTTTGCGTCCTTCCTTGGATACAAAAAATGCTCTCTTGCGAAGCTGTCACCACTTTTCCGAAAAGGGAAAAAAAAAACGGTCGCATGTCATCCTGCCTCTGTCTGGCGCTGCCAGCTAGTGCGTCGACGTCCGTGAGGCTGAACAAAAAACAGGACTAGCCCTCAATACTAGTCTCCCTCCTTTTTTGCCCTCGATGTGCCCACTTGACTGCCCGTGAATGTTTGCAGGAGGCCGACCTTTTCCTTCAGTGTGTGGATTGGGTGCCGGACCCTTCGCGGCTTCCGCCCGCCCCTGTCCAGAGTCGGCATAGTAGAAGAGAGAGACTCCCACTTGCCACGGGAGAAGCAAAACTTGTCCCCGTCCCGCCGCCCTCGGAAGCGGATGTGAAGAAAGAGCGCAGCACTGCCGCTGAGCTGAGGAAGATTTCGAAAGTAGCGGGACTGGCTCTGTCGTTTTACGAAGAGCTCCGCATGCTGCACTCTTCAAACGCAGGCAGACCTCTTGCCCTGTCTCATGCTGAGCTAGAGAAGCTTCCTGTCATACCGCCCCAGAGTTGCTTGATGCTGGGCACAGACCGCAGATTGCCGCTTTCCGGGGCCAGCCGCCGTCTCCGCTTGACTTCCCTAGATGAGTATCGGTGGGGCCTTTTTGAGATTCAGGACGCAGGATCTCAGCTGATCTCATCGCTGATGCGGGTGCAGAAAAACGAGAGGGTGCTGGACTACTGCGCAGGGGCGGGCGGGAAGAGTTTGGCGCTTGCGGCCCAGATGGCATTCGTGAATGGGCTGCAGGTCGGGTAGAAAGTTGGATGCAGGGCGGGTATTGTTTGTCTTGTTTTGTTCCTCTAGTGCCTGCCTGCTTTGGGTGCATCTCTGTAAGGAAGGGTTTGCGAACATGGCTTGGCGAGAAAGTGGTCGCGATGTGATTCTTCTTGGTGCTTGAATTGGCTTCTCTCTTTTCAATTTCTGTCTGTCTGTTTGTCTGTCTCTCTCTTTGTCTGTCTGTGTGTCTGTCCCTGCCCACTTTGTCTGATTTGTCGTGATGTTCTTTTGTCTTTGTTGCTTTCTTTCTTTTTGTCTATTGTGTTCATGAAGAAAAGAAGGGAGAAAAAGAAACATATAGTCTGTCTGGCTGTCAGTCATATTGTCTGTCTGTCTGTCTGAAAGGACGATATAGTATGTCTGGAGATGCAAGGGGCGCTTAACTCTCACCTTTCGGACCCCTGCCCACTTTGTCTGAGTTGTCGTGATGTTCTTTTGTCTTTGTTGCTTTCTTTTTTTTTTCTGTCGTGTTCATGAAGAAGAGGAGGGAAAGAAACCATATAGTCTGCCCGCCTGTCGTTCATGAAGAAGAGGGAAAGAAACCATATAGTGTGTCTGTCTCTCTGCGAGTCAGTCAGTCAGTCAGTCAGTCAGTCTGTCTTGCTGGCTCTCGTGTTTTTGATTTTGCTACTCTTCTCTGTGAAGGTGGGGGAAAAGGTTGTCCGGTCTCTCTGTGACGCTCCTTTGTCTTGTTTGTGCGGTCGCCTGTCTGTATGTCCATATGTCTGTCGTTTCTCTTTTTTTTGTTGGAACACAATTCTTTCTTCTCTTCTGTGCTTGCAGGAAATCCAACGGGATCGCATGAAGGTTGCCAACGGGCAGACGGACGGGCGGTCCCTCTCACAGACCGCCATGAAGGACGTGCACCATCTCGGTTCGGGGAAGCTTTTCCTTTACGACACGCGGCCCGGGTCTTTGTTTGAGGCGGGGGTGAGGATGAAGAGGGCAGGACTGGACCCTGAGGTTGCCCAGATTCTCTGGCCAGCCGCTTCAGATTTGATGGAGATGGAGGAGGCGCGGCTGCTGAAGGACAGACTCTCGAAAGGCCTTGGCAAGATTCCGAAACCTCCCAGAAAGGCCAGTCGGGGGGAGAGCCGAGAAAAACACGGCCACAGACAGAGAAGAAAGCATATCGACAGAGAGAGGGGGAGACAGAGGAAGAGAGGGAAAGAACAGATACGGAGAGATAAATATGTGGACAGGGAGACTAGGTTCACAGACAGACAAACATGAAGACATACCGCCCGAAAGAGCAGACGTCTCTGCCTGTTCGCCCTTGAAACCTCGTACACTTTGATTCCTTTTAGGCCCCCCCCACCCCTGTTCTCTCCCTATTCTTTTCTCGGCCAACTCTCATCTCATATCTTCTCCCCTCAACCCTGTACTCATCTTTCTGTGCTCCATTTCTTCTGCTTTCGTGTCATTTTTCTGCTTCTGCTGTCTAAACTCTGCAGGTCGGGACAGGGGAGCAGGTTGACCCGTTGATTGAATTGATCAACGGGGCGGTTCCCACACGGGCAGACGGGAGGAGCCCACACGGGAAGCGAAAAGGGAAAGAGAGGGCACGGGACAAAATTCAACGGAGAAAACTGCGAGACGTGATGAGATCAAGGGAAGCAGGGAGAGAAGGGGGTGCAGAAGAAGAAGAGCTGGATTCTGACAGCATAGAGAGCGGTGATAGAGAGACAGACCCTAACAGAGGATCACTGCGAGACTCAAAAGTGGTGAAGCAAGGGGGCATTGCGGGGATCATTGAATCTTCCTGGCCTGACCGCTGGCTGATGTCTGAAGCAGAGAAATTCCTGAAGGGCTCCATGCACTGGGTTGTTGTGGACGTGCCCTGTTCAGGTAGCGGGACTTACCGTCGCTCTCCTGATTCCAAGTGGCGCTTTTCGCTCGAAGCACTCAATGCCCTGGTAAAACTTCAGAGGCAGATCTTTGCAGAAGCTCTGAAGTTTCTCCGACCTGACGGGCGTATGGTGTACATCACCTGTAGCGTTCTGAGAGAAGAGAACGAAGATCAGTTGGAGTATTTCATGAGGACACACGACCTGGAGGTAGACGAGGGATATCCCTGTCGCCCTGGGGGGTTCTTTGTTGACCTGGCAGAGAGGGAACAGGAACGGAGCGCAGGGGGTGCAGAAAGCCAGTCAGCAGGTGGTGAAGACGCATTCGCAAATGAGCAACCGTCAATGCCAAAGCCTGTGCCCTTGATTCTGCGGTTGATGCCGACGGAAGAGGGTCCAGACGGATTCTTCGGAGTCGTGCTCAAAAGACGTGAACCTGCAAAATAAATGAATATCATTGAATGGTGTTATACCAGTGCCTTGTACATTGTCTATTAGAGTGTTCATGATGAGATTTGTAGGCCATAATCTCGGCCACACTGAAGCACGCCGTTAACCTAGCTTACTATCAATTTTTAACGCAAATTCGTCGCAAAAACACAACCCGGCTAGAAAACAATGCTTCTCTAAATTTCTTTTAAATTGAATCCTCTCACTTTTTCTATACAGTACGGTTAGGAGTAACCACTGCTTTGATAGTTGTGTTGCTTTGATATTTATTTACATTTTAAAGCAACAAAAAGACTTTTTTTACCAGTTTTATTACTAAATAAAACAAAATAACTGGTGTTACATCAAAGAAACACTTATTAATATTGTGAACAACACTTGGTACCATGATCGAGTTACTCCTAACCGTACTGTGTAACTTTTTCTTTTAGACTTCTTTAAATTCGATCATAATTTTTTTTTAGTCTTGTCAGTGTTCCAGTTTTTTGTTTATTCATTGATTGATTGATTCGTTCCGCGCTAGGCCTTCCTGCTATATGTCCAGCTATCACCACCGCTAACAGGGCTAAGGACAAATCTAAAAAGAGATAAATCTAAAAGGAGCTTTTACGCTCCTAGGCTAGCAATGCATGTATGCTCAGACTGCCCTCTGCTATTGGGACACGATGGCTGCGGCCGGGGTTAGTCAACTTCATCATCATAGGGGCGAATTAATAATCATTTAAGATGGTTCATTTAGAATCATTTTTTTAAATATAACTTAAAACATCAATGTTACATCATTAAATGCATCTCTTTGGAGTATAAAATGCAATCTCTAGATACATATTTTTTGTTTTTGCCTCTAGTTTTGCCTAGGTTTTTGCTTAAATTTTAAGAGGCAGCGCACATAAGATTTTGGGTAACCCAGTTATGTTAAGGGGGCCGGAGGGGGGGGCGTTACAATTCATGTGAACCTAAGGACAATAAGAGGCGCCTCCCACCCTTTTAAGTTGGGGCAGAGAAGGAGGGTTACCAAATCAAAGAATAAAAAGAGGGGGGGGGAGGGGGTCAACCCCCAAATGTAACTGGGTTACCAAAAATCTTTAGTGCACTGCCTCTAATTGTTTATATTACTGGACCAAATATGTATCTTATTTTTATATGAGGCTGAATCGATCCTTGTGATTTAACGTACACCGTTGCTAGCTAGAACCTTAGGCGCGGCTGCACTATCTCTAGCGGTACCTCTAACCTATATACCTCTTAGGCTCTAGCACTATATTAAAAAAATTATTATTTGTTTAAAGTTTATGATCATGCATACGTGACAAAACAAATCATCTAGCAAATCATAAAACTGTTATTTACAATCGTTTAGTATGGTAAAACTATTATATAGAGGGGGCTAGAGAAAAGGTGTTACATCAAAAATATGTGTTGTTTAATGAACTTTGTATTACTTTGATCAGTAAATAAATAATTAAAAAAATGGAAACTATTGAAAACTCAGCTTCAAAGCTGTTTTTTGTTTTTCTATTTTAATAATGATCTCCAACTCTTTGTGTCTCTGTAGAGTCTTTCTAAATACCCTTCTTGGGACCACTCTGGGAGTAGTCAAAGAGGGAAAGAACTCGACCCACGCTATCAGATCTACTGCAGGGACAGGAGAAAACGGCAACCACCTTATTGTCTTCGATCTTTTCGAACGCGTAGACAAACTCGATTTGTTATGGGCGATTTCTCTTAGGTAAATGTTCTTCTTCAGAAAAGCGATCTGATTGCCGGATGATGCTATCAGCAGTGCTGCACGCACACATACGCACGCATACACATATAAGGGACAGGCGGAATGAGACGGGAATCTATATAGATGGAAGTTTCTGTAATAAAGTGTTATGCTGATACATATACACATGCACACACATACATACATACACACATACATATACACACACATACACACACATAATATACACACACACACACACACACACACACACACACACACATACATATACATACACACACATACATATACACATATACACACATACATACACATACAGGGAGAGGGAGAGAGAAAGAGAGAGAGAGAGAGAGAGAGAGAGAGAACGGATTATGATATGCAATGAGAAAAAAGCATGCTGTCTTGTTGGACGTAACCGTTATGGTTATTTTTCTTTTGCAGATCGGATTCCTTCTGTCACTCCCTTGTCCTGTCTCCCTCTCACTCCTTGTCCTTCCTTCCTTCCCTCCTTCTTTTCCTATGGTCCCTTTACTCTTCCTAAAGGGTGATGGGTTCCCCCACCTCAGTAATCCTGTCACCCCCCTGCTTCCCCTACACTGAGGGCAGAAGAGCTCTCCCTCTTCCATTACTCCCTCCACCATATTTGCTGGTATTGCTAGCTGGTGCTGCCACCCCTGTGTAGCTAGCCGTGTAGAGACGTTGGAAGACAGGCACATCTGTGAATCTTCCTGGGCAGGCCCTTATGCAGGGGCCCTGCCTAACTCATACCAGCTCTCCATCGCAGATTGGCTCCTTCCCTCCCTCCCTCCTGAGAGAAAGAGGGAGAGAGAGAGAGAGAGAAAGAGAGAGAGAGAGAGAGAGAGAGAGAGAGAGAGAGTTTGGAGGAAGGGAGGGATGGATGGGAGGGGCCAGGAGGGGGGAAAGAGAGGGCAAACGGGAGGAAAAAAGAGGCATACATGCAGACAGATAGACCAAACAAGTCTGAATCGAGGCTGCTGTCACGAGGGCAGAGAGGGGGTGGAACAAAGCAGATCTGACGTTCACGTTTATCTCCCCTGGCGAAGTCTTTCGTCACCTCTGCCATACACATCGCATGCTTCTTGTTCCCTTCATAATTTCACACATATACATATATAGAAAGGCACGCTGTATGAAGTGAGCAGAAAAACATTATCAATTTAAAGGTGCATACACGCCCCTTGGAGTTTTGCAACCATAAAAATTTTAAAGCAAACACATGCTTATTTATGAGAGTATACAACAACGAACCCTTCAACGGTAGTCATTATCTCTGTCCTCTTCCTCCTCCTCACTTTCGGGAACCAAGCCCAGACCGCGCCCCGTCTGCTCATTCCCATGGGCCTGCGCTTTGAATGTACTTGAATCGGCATAAGCACTTGCAGAGGATTACACAGGACAACATGCATGCTCCGCAAAACAGGGTAGAAGCTTGTCCAAAGTTACTAGCCAAAGTTACGTTCATATCAAGCAAAGAGATTGAAGACAGAAGGGAAGACAATCACAGAGAACCGAGTACACTGCAGTTGCATGCAGACTGTCTGTCTTTAATGACGACATAACACAGAATACAACTGGTAAGAGAAAGAGGGAATTAACGAAGGCGTCCAATTTGAATTTCATGGGGGACCATGATCAGCTAGTGCCCTAGCTCTTCACCTGTCACATGTCCAAACAAAACCTGGATCTGTCTCTTCCTACTTCCTGTCATATGTGAATATGTGAAGGGATTGAACCATTCATGCATCCATCGGATCGGATTCAGCTGCTTCTCTCATCTATTCATGCTCTCACATTCCCTCATACTCCCTTCCTTCGTGCATGTGCATATATGAGAAGGTCAGTCCATCCAGCGTACGTACAGACGGCAACAGACAGAGTCTCAGACAAGAAGAACAGAAAGAGAGCCAGGAAGCCAGACACACAGACTATCTAGCCTCAGTAAAGAACAAGAGAACAAAACCTGTTTCAAAAGCAGACCATGCACCGTTACATATGTTTTCCTTATACACGCAATCCGATCTGATCCGATCATGCATGTAAATTAACGTGTTGCACCTGCATAATGACCCACCCCTGCGCGGTCGCAAGCCAGCTGAGTCAGAGTTCGCCCAGCCTGAGGCATCTGATTTCCTAGGGCATACTGATGGATATGCCCTTCTCCGTCGGTGAAAGGTTCAAAGAGGGCGAAGAAGTCGTTTACTGGGATCGATTTCCAAACTTCCCCCTCCCCCTCCACCCTTTCACGCTCCTCCGCCCTAACCGGGTACTCACCCTTCCTGCATTTACATGAAAGCATGTGCACGAGAAGGAAAAAAAAAGAAGGGAAAAGACAGCAAAGAGAACAACATGCTCACTGTTAGAAACGAACGTCAAACCATATATGCAGTTCCACCCCCGCTTCTCTTTTGTTTGCAAATGAGAGGCTATGTAGAAAGACTCTTCAAAATCAAGCTGAAAGAAAAACAGACGGAGAAGGAAAATTTTTTAATTCTGAGATGCATATGCACGCGAACACTGTTGACAACTGGCCATGACAAACAACCAAAAACGATTTTGCAAACTGATGTAGGCAACCAAGGCACCACGAGAGACATGCAAGTAGAGACTCAAATAAGAAGGACATACCGCAAACTCAAGCATGTGAACATTTATATACAATCGCATTTACATGCATGAGGTCAGATACATAGCCGAAAAGCCAGCCCAGGTTCATTTTTATCACTTTACCCTTCAGGATCCTAGACCACGCCAAGGCCAAGAACCGAGAGCAGGTATTCCTCCTTGAAGCCGATGTGCCCCTCCTCATGGTATTGCTTCAGCCTCTCCTCTGCAAACTGGCACACCATACAATGATATTGTCATCTCTACGAGGGAGTCGACTATCCCCTCCGGGGCATTCGTAAACTGCAGAAGGGAGGCGTTTGCAAAGAGAGAGGAGGGAAGGCAGGATAACTGTCCTTCATGCAGGTCTCAGACAGACTAAACAACTCAAGAATCTATCGGATTAACAAGTATATACATGCACCTTCGTACACACTGAACATAAAGGGAAGCAAAGAAAGTCAATTAAGCAGGTGGCTTGGGAAGCGATCCAAGCCATCAAAACTATCCGCAGCTAATTGCATGTGCTGCACATCTAATATCTCTGTCTGCGTCTCTCTCTGTCTCTCTGTCTGTCTGTCTGTCTGTCTATCTGTCTATCTGTCTGTTTGTCTGTCTGTCTGTCTATTTCTACCTCTCTGTCTGTCTGTTTATCTGTGTTGGTCTATCTGTTTGTGTTGGTCTGTCCGTCTGTCTCAGTCTGTGTAGGTCTATCTCTGACTGAATCTGATTATACCTATCTGTCTGCCTGTCTGTGTCTCCCTCCCTCCCTCCCTCCCCCCCCC
>JAHBMJ010000755.1:11248-41075 GCA_018398765.1 Chromera velia | reverse complement strand
CTGGAAGTCGACCACGCGAAGATTTGTAGTGAATTTAGTATGCATGGATTGTATGTCTCTATGGTTCAGACTAATTCAGACTAATACTGACTCATATTACTGAGACTATCTAAGACTATCATCTGCATGACTTCGAAAATTACGACAAAAAAAAACCTCAGCCATGCGACCTTTATACCCCGTGCATGCATATAGAATAGGCGGGTCAAAAATACTAGAAAACGCTTACTATAAGTTTAATATTACAATTTATAATTGATTGATTGATTCGTTCCGCGCTAAGCCTTCCCGCTATGTTAAGGTGTCGCCACCGCTAACAGGGCCCGGGATTTGATTCAGATGATTCTTTTCTAGATTCTTTTACCATGCAGGTCTTTCATTTTACGAATTACTTCAAATTATTTATCATATAGTCTATACCCTGCAAGTTGCCAGGAATATAAAGGAATTTGGGGTAGGAATATGAAGGAATATGCAGGAATTAGTGACCATGTTTGATTTCATTATATTTGATTTGATTTGATTTGATTTGATTTAAGCTTCAACCTCAAATATTTGATATTTGAGGTAAGATTTGAGGTTAACCTCTTAGGGTTCCTTACTGAGTCACTGACTTACTGTCACTCTGATCATTTTTCTCATGACAATAGTTATCAAAACATTTCTGATGTGTGTTTCAAAAATTTGAAAAAATACATATAAAATTATAACTTATCAGTTCCGTAAAAAAAATATGCCTGTGTGGCAGTGTATATACACTAGTCACTGAGACTCACTCTAGTACTAATAGAGATTAAGAACGTAAAATTGATAGATTCGTGGAAGAAGCTGCTAAGGACCCAGCAGCCCTATGGAAATGGAGGAGGGAGAGAAAAAAGGCAGAGAGTGGGAGTGAGGGAGAAAAGCCGTCCGCCTTTTCGTTTTCAAATTTTTGGGCCGATATGTTCAGTGGAGACGGACTAGAGCCTCAAAAGAAGGATGAAACACCAGCTCCCCCCCCGGCACCTTTCTTTTCTTTCGATAAATGTGAGAAGATACTGAAGGCAATCGACCCCAAGAAGGCAGCCGGCCTCGAAGGAATCTCCCCTGCGCAGGTACATTTACATTTTTCCTCTTCTCGTCTGTCTTGTTTTCTTCTTTTCATTTTCTTCAATCTTTTTCTGCTTTTTTCTTTCTGGCCAGAAAAGTAGAACTTCATTCGAATCGCTCCTGTTCCAAAAGGTTATGTCTCTCCCTCTTATGATGAATGGAGGCCTATATACATCGTCTGCCTTCTGGCAAAGTTGTTTGCGTTGTTGATGGATGGCCGGTTAAGGGAGACAACGAATATAGATGAACGACAGGTGGGTTTCAGGAAGGGGGTCGGTACAAGGGAAGCGATAGCTGCTCTTCATGCTCTCACGGCTTCAGCAAAGAAGAGACACAGACCCCTCCTTGCAGCGTTTGTTGACTTCAGCAAGGCATTTAACCGAGTACCCAGAAAGAAAATGATTGACAGACTTAGAGAGGAAGGAGTTAGTGAGAAGGATGTGTGCATGATTCATTCCATGTATATGAATGTGTGGGGAAGGGTAGATGGGTCGGATTGGGTCTTTCCCGAAAGTGTAGGGGTAAAACAGGGAGATCTACTTTCTCCTCTTCTTTTTCTTTTGTTTATTAATAATATTCATTCTGCTCTGAGTGTTGAAGGGAGGGAAGCTGTTAACGGCTTGGATGGGGAATCAGATACGGATGAAAGACAGAGGGGGGGAGAATGCGGAGAGAGGAGGGAGGAGAGTGAAACAACGGAGCAGCGACCCCGTATCCCTGAGGAGGTAAGATTGGCGGACTTACTGCTTGAGAGCATAGGTTACGCAGACGATCTTGTTATTTTTGCTCACTCTTCTTCTGACCTGCAGTGGCGTTTGGACCGTTTGGCCTCTTATTGTCAGGAACATGGGTTGAAAGTGAATTTAAAGAAAACAAAAGTTCTCGCACTCTCAGGCTGAAGAAGGGAAATAGAAGGGGAAGTGACTTTTGAAGGGAAGACAGTTAAACGTGTAGAGAGCTATAAATACTTTGAGTGTCGTGTGTTTGAGGGAGGGGACCCACGAAAGTCAGTCAGGGACCGACTTGAAAGTGCTGAACGCTGTTTAGGGGCAGTGATGGGCACTTGTTCATCCTTAGGTCCTTTGCCCCCCCGATGCAAAGTTCGTTTACTGCAGGCGCTCTGGAAGCCGGTAGCAACGTACTCGCTGGAAGCCTTGCCGGTAAGTCAGAGAGATATCGTTGCACTTGATGCATTGCAGCTTCGATTTGTGCGCTGGACATTCCGTTTGCGCTATAACTCTTTCAAGGTGCCAACTTTGGTTTTGGTTGGTGTGCGTCCCATGAGAGAGATCCTTTCTTGTCGGTTGGGAGGTTTCATAGAAAGCATAAAGAGAACAGAAAGGGAGGTTCCTCGGGCAGTCTGGGACGCATGGCACAGATCGCTGACCCTGGTATGGGCCAATTCAGCCAGTAGCATGCTTCAGACAATCATACCAGATCTTTTGAGAAAAGAAAGCCAGAGAGGGAGAAATAAAACGAATAAATGGACACTTAGGCAGAAAGTGAGGGAAAGGGAAGCCTCAAAATAGTTGTCGGAATGATTGACTTCAAGACCCGTCGGCAAGCATAGGCTCACCCGTTCATGTGGCATCTATCCATGCAACTCCCGACTGAGTAATTTTCAGATAGAGAACCGATCGCACCAGCGTCTGGCCATGTTGCTTTTAGGGGGGAGGGTTAGAAGGAGGTGGGGTTACACAGTTCAATTGCGTACTCTGTCTCGCTCTCTCTTGTCTGGTAGTTCTCTTTTCATTTCTCTCTTTCGAGCATGTGCTGGTGGAGGAAGGAGATACGGTGGATCCTGCGAAGAACACTGTATTCACTGTCCTACAGTCGAAGGTAAAAAGGTGATCGACGATGCGGTGCATCGATTGTCTGCGTGCGTGCGAACAGAGCAGCTTAGATTCAAACTTCATTCGCTGGCAGAGAGAATGAAAGAGAGAACAGAAATCGGTGAAAGGGTCTGCAGAGCAAGATGGACTGCTGCAGCTGGGGGAAGAGGTATTGGGGAAGAAGAGACATATGTAAGAGAGCTCGTTTCATTCATTGTGGACCCGGAGCCGAAGAAGGCAAGTGCACTGATCAAAGCTTGTCTGAAATGAGTGCGCGTGCGTCTTGTGTGGTTGTTCAGCCTTTAGCTTCAGCCTAGGCTGCGGAGGGTCATGGTTGTTCATATTTATGTGGAAGCAGGCTAAGCTGCGGCGGTTTACTCCTTTTGCTTACAACTGTATGCATAGGTTGCCATTTGTCTCTGGTTTGAGAGACTCTAGGCTTAACTACAATTAAGTAAGTAAGTAAGTATACCCTGCAAGTTGGCAGGAATATGAAGGAATTTGGGGTAGGAATATGAAGGAATATGCAGGAATTAGTGACCATGTTTGATTTCATTATAATTGATTTGATTTGATTTGATTTAATTTGAGCTTCACCCTCAAATATTTGATATTTGAGGTAAGATTTGAGGTTAACCTCTTAGGGTTCCTCACTGAGTCACTACTTACTTCTCTCTGATCATTTTTCTCATGACAATAGTTATATTGAACATTTTCTGATGTGTGTTTCAAAAATTTAAAAAAATATATATATAATTACAACTTATCAGTTTATGATAATAGTTATCAGAACATTTCTGATGTGTGTTTCAAAAATTTAAAAAAATACATATAAAATTATAACTTATCAGTTCCGTAAAAAAAATGTGCCTATATGGCAGTGTATGTACACTAGTCACTGAGATTCACTCTAGTACTAATAGAGATTAAGAACGTAAAATTGATAGATTTAAAATTGTATATGACTTTTTGTTGATACGATAAAGTTAAAGCACGTACTAAAATTGAGGTGACAATCACTCAGCTTTATGACATTTCCTTTTCCTCTTCTTCATGATCACTTTCTTTAATGTGAATCGAATCGATCGGTGGTGAATATAGAGAGGTCGGTAGCCTTCCTCACCCGGAGTGATGACTTTCTCAGGAGGGGGAAGTTTCCCCCCAGCCTTCTTAGCATTTGTGTCTGCGGCCGCCTCCTTTGGTTTCAAATTGGTCCTCCCGCCGGGCCCTGCAGGAGCGGCCCCCCCTCCAGCACTGTCACCTTCTCATGCACCTTCACCAACTTATCAGCCCAGTTCTGTTGAGCCAACGGGAGGAGGCACGTCAGATTGTTCTGAAACCCTAACCACCGGATAGTCGTATGTGTCTGCAACACACACACACATACCACCGGATAGGTTTTTTCATTTGAATCAGCATGCGTGACGGATTGGTACTTACAAAAATTTTTTCGGGACCTTCATATTTGAGGTTGAAAGTCATATTGATCAAATATTTGATCGTATTTGATAGGTCTTTAAACACTAGGTCCTCCCTAACTGGATATTTGATTTGAGCTTAAGCCCTACCTCAAATCAAATCAAATCAAATCAAATCAAACATGGTCATTAGCAGGAATATGGGGTAGGAATATGTAGGAATATGTAGGAATATGCAGGAATATGAGGTAGGAATCTACAGGTCAAAATTGATAGGAATTTAAAAATTAATTTCCTGTAAAATAGGAAATTAAGATAAAATTTCCTAGTAGCAGGAATTTGATAAAAAAGACAGGTAGGAAAATGAAAGAGTATACAGGAATATGCAAGATATATGGGGTAGGAATATAAAGGAACTTTTTTGAATATGCAGGAATATAGAGTACGAATATAAAAGAAAATATTAGTTTCCTGGTGCCAGGAATTTTGATTCAAATTCCTACTGATTTTCACCTGTAGATTCCTACCTCATATTCCTGCATATTCCTGTTACTATATTCCTTCATATTCCTACCCTATATTCCTGTATATTCCTTCATATTCTTTCCCTAAATTCCTTCATATTCCTGGCAACTTGCAGGGTAGGCTTCCCATATGAAACAAAAAATAAAAAAGTAATTGTGTGAATTTGATTTTTCATTTTCTTTTTTTTTTTTTTAACAACACTTGTGCATTATGCTAGGCATTGTGCAATTAACACTCATAGATCACCCGAAACAACAGTTATTCAGGTGTTGTTCTGAATATTATTAGATAATCAAAAACAAAAAAAAACTATTTATATATTAGCTTTATTTTAGTTTTTTAGCCAAATTTCTTTTTTTTTTTCTTTTGTTATGGGAAGCTTAGCACATATTAACACATAACAATTGATATTAACGAATGATATATATAAAAGATTATTTATTCATTTACATATAAATAATATATTAGACATGCATGTATATTAACGTTTTTAGATGATTCTGTAGATCTGTGACACGACCTACAGACTATCCAGTGATAGCTATTAGCTAGTAAGTACATACATGCATGAATAGGATGATGTAGGATGATGATGACCATTGAGCTATGCAATGATGATATGATAAAATTCTGTCAGTGTCAGTATATGTTACATTACTAGTCTAACTTATTTTTTAAAAATTCTCCGTTCAGAGTCCTTTGTCTTAGAACTTGTTAAAACATCTATGTTATATTAAGTTGATCAATGATATAATCAATGAGTCGATCAATTTTTAGCTAAATTCTAATTTAATTGATTAATTACTAGATTAATTAATACAATGACGCTAGCCTTAACCTCACAAGTAGAGTCACAACCTAGGTCACAACATGATGCACATGCATGATACAATATCACCAATTAATGATTCACCATTATGATGATGGATATTAATGTGAAAGCGGGGACCTTCTAATTGATTGGGGCACTCGGCCGACCCGAGTTCTCTTGTTCAGAAGAGCCCGCACTCACCAGACACACATTTTCACACCCAATATTCAGCAGGTGGATTAATTCGCATGCGCTCTGCCGTTCTTCATGCTGCATGCATCTCCTCGATAGGTCCCACTGAAAGGGCCAGGTGCTGCGGTGTGACAGGGACGGAGGAATCATCTGTCGATTCGGAAGTAAGTGTGCTGCTCTGATTGACCCTGCATGACGCCTCATTTCACTCCATGCAACTAATAACGGGCGGGGGGGACGAAGACCCACAGACACCCCTGGCAGTCCGCCCACCCCCTTTGCCACCCTCCTCTGTTGGCATTTCTTTTTGACTTCCCTATGTCGCCACATCTGCTGAAGAGGCAAATATTCCGTTTTGTTCCCTTTCTCGGCTGCAGCTTCCAACAGTCTGCGTGCGTCAGGAAGCCGTCAGTGAGAGGACGTCCAAAGAAAGGGGGTTGAACACATGAGTGGAGAAAAAAGGGGTGAACCGAAAGATGAAAGAATCTGAGGCAATGCAATAAGGAAAGAGAGACACACAGGCGGACTTGTCCCGTCTCCTTTTCTGTCTCCTTCTCTCAGACGCCAGACAAAGATCGACGACCGAAAGAAAAAACAAGACCAAGAGCGGCAAGGGAACCGAAAAGCCCCCACCCCCCCAGGCTCTCTCCTCTCTCCATCCAACTACTAGAAGCCTCCCCCCCCTCTCTACTCTCCAGTCTCCTCTCACACCACCGAACGAACACTCGGGGCATCCCTTTCTTGCCTGCCACTCCGCCTCCGCTTCCCATGAACGCCGCATGTGCACGGAGCGGGGAGGCTGTATGAACCCCACCGGCCGCACCAACAGACAGCAGCCCCCAGAGGCCGCAAAGGCAGCCCCCCCCCTCCACTGTTCCTCAACCGACACAACACAGCTTGCTCTTCGCTTCCTTCCAAGAAGGGCATGGAGGAATTCCGTCTCTCATGCTCCCTCCTGGTCTGGTCCTTCATTTGTTCTTTCCCTCCCTCTTCTTCGGTTATTTCCTTCATTTGACAGCAAGCGCCGCCCTTCTCGACCGACTTCTCTCTTCTTCCTCTCCGTCTTCCTCAATCTTTCCTCTTTTGTTGCCCTGGCCCCACCTTCTGATGCTGCAGCTGGATTGCACGCACTCTCCGGGATTTAAACATGTCCCGCCCCTTTTTCTCTTCGTCTCCCGCCGCCGGAACCACCAAAGAACCTCCACATCCAACCACCAGGCTGGCCAAGAATTTGAAAGAAAGAACTCAATCAAGACAACAGAACAAGACCTTTCGGTCCAGAGGGCCATTCAATTATTCAGTCAACACAAAAAGCCAACAAGCCAGATCAGCAAACATTCATTCATCTATTCATCCACTTAGTCATTCACCTATAACGTCGTCTGTCTGTCTGTAGATCGAACCGAGCCCCCCTCCTCTTTCATCGGGGAGTCTCCTTCCTTCCTTCTGTCTCTTCTACTCTACCCCGCGCCCTCCCCCCCTCCTTCTCTCGCAAAAGAATTCCTCCCAACCCCCACCTTCACTGATCCGACCCCCCTCCCATCAATCAACCGAGTAGGGAGACCACCAATCGTTGGACCCACCACGGCAGACCGACAGGCCCCCCCACCCTCCCACCAACCCACAAATCATTCAGGCAAGCCGGAAGGAAAGCTTAGAAGACTCCCTGTCCGTCTCCGAAGGGGGAGATGTGACCGGAAGCGATCTGTTCCCAGGTGCCTTGCCCAGTCAGGTACTGCTGGTAGAGCATACCGGCAACACTGATCATAGCAAGGCGGCCGTTCTTCAACTCACGCAGTTGCATCTGCACAAACAGGAAGATGGCACAAAGAATAAAAAAACAAAGAGGTAGAAAAAAGAAAGAAAGAAAGAAAGAAAGAAAGAAAAGAAAGAAAGAAAAGAAAGAAAGAAAGAAAGAAAGAAAGAAAAGAAAGAAAGAAAGAAAGAAAGAAAGAAAGAAAGAAAAGAAAGAAAGAAAGAAAGAAAGAAAGAAAGAAGGAAAAGAAAAGACAAGCAAGAAAGAAAGAAAAGCGGAAGGAAGGAAGGAAAGAAAGAAGGAAAGAAAAAAAAAGGAAAGAAAAAACAGAAGGAAAAGAAAGAAAAAAGAAACGAAAAGAAAAGAAAAAAAAGGTTGTTCAAGCTAAACACAACAAAAGGCCGGCAGAAAAACAAACACTTCATCCCACGACATTGCTCCGTCCCTCCGCCTTCTCGAGGGCACCTGCAGGAATACCACATTGCCTTCTGGAAACGGTACATGTGGTCCACGGGCCACCCCACACTACTACCAAGCATCTCTCTCTCTCTCTTGGCCCCCCTCCTGGGAGAGGCGCCAAGCCTGACAATCCTACCACCCTCTTGAAAAAAGCACCCACGCAAATGGGCGCCAAACCCCCTAGTTCAACTCACCGCTTCAAACTTCTCAGGGTTGCCCTCCAGTCCCTGGGACTTCTGGAGCTTGAGGGGATCCCATCCGTAGTCACCGGGGGCGCGGCCCTCCTGCAGGTTCACTGACAGGGTCTCGATGGCAGCGATGGCCAGAAGAATCTGGGCGACTGCGGCGGGTCTCTGGGTGGAGACGGCCTCCAGAGCGCTCCATGCGCTGTCGGGGTCAGACTGGAACACGGGATCCGGAAGTTGGGCAAGGGGCTGGATAAAAAGGCCCAGGGCCGCAAGCATGCAAATACGAGCGTGCTTCAGCTCAGCTGCACGGTACCATGCGAAGGTCTCAGGCTTGATAGAGGCGGAGAGCCCCCAAGGGTCGAACAGGGGAAGCTCCACGTCAGACCCCACCACCTGATCTAGAGGAACCTTAATGAATTCTGCTGCCTTTGCTGCGTTCTCAGCAGCCACCTGACCAGCCTTTGCACTGAGGTACGCTTCCTTCCTCTGCCTTTCAAGTTTTGCTGCGGAGGGTCTGGTGATACGGAAACGCTTCATTTCCTTGTCGTTCTTTGCGTTGGGGTCCTTGAAACCGACCTCATTGGGCACGAAGGACTTGGGAGCTTTCCTCAACTGAAAGCTGAACTTGCTCTGTTTCTCGGCAGACATGGAAGAGGCGACACTGCTCGGAGACGGAGCGGGAACAAATCCCAGAACCCCAGCCACACCGGCCACAGCGGAGACAAGGAGAAACTTCATCTTGTGAAACCGCCAAACGTCACAAAAAGGTCACCGGTATCTGGCGGAATTCCAGCCTCCCTGCTCTCAAAAAACTATGGCCTCACCTTCGCAAGAAATCACGGAAAGCGTTTTCTTTCCCTTACAGTCTAATTTGGCGGGCCACGTGAAGAGGAGACTGGGAAGGCCTGCTTGGGTCGAGTTTTAGGCCGCGGGTCCCGCGATGCGTTGATTGGTGACTTTGTGGGGGGTCGGAAGGGGTGAGGGCCCAAGGAAAAAGTGCATAAAGAGTTTTCGCGTCAATTTTGAACCAACCAACTGAGCCGCGGCAAAGAACCATCCGAGGAACTCAGTTCCGCGGACGATCCGTGCGAAATTTTTCAGGGGCGATGGTCGCCCCTGTCACGATGTTCACTCCTTGCAGCCCATTGGTTTTTCATCGCTGACAGGGGTGACAAAAGAAGGTAAGGCATTCTTGGGGTTGTCCTGAATCAACCTCTCTTCCATCAAATTGTCTTTGTCATCTAGATCCTGCACCTTCTGAGAGGACGTCGTTTGCGTGGACTGTTTCCAAGTGGTTTTTTGCTGTCGTAGTGCGATCCCATCATGATCATTTGACATGACCTTCTCCTTTCTGTTTCTTGTCGGCATCATAGTGAAGCTTCTGTCTTCTCACCGAGCGTGGGCGTTCAGTCTGCTCAAAGGGTCTGCCTCAGCAACAGCCCTTGCAATGGAGGTGCAGAAAAAGAAAATTGAATCCGTAGCTGGCCTTGACAAGGCAGTTGACAATTCTTTCGTCAAGCAGCTGCATGAGGACCCCGAGACGGAGGCGAAGTGGCCCAACTCGAATGCGAGGCCTGTCTTTGGGTCACATTACGTCCGAGTGGCCCCTCAACCTTTGACCAATCCGTTCTTGGTCACTCATTCACCCCTTTTTGTGGGATCAGAGCTCCGTCTTGGCTCAGATTCGGTCGCTTCGAAACCGTTTTGGGAACTCTTCTCGGGAGATCTTTCGCATCTCCCCAGCAGTCACGCCTGGGCAACCCCTTACGCCCTGAGTATCTTCAGTCAACCCATCATGGCACCTGATCCGAGAACCGCAGGAAACGGCTATGGAGACGGGCGTGCCCTCTCATTTTGTGAGTTGTTGGTTCCTGTCTCCAAAGACTCTCTGGAAAGGTCTGTGGGGGGACTGTGCCCCTCGATTTTCAAAAAGAAGGAGACGGGAGAGACGGGGGGCAAGAAAAGACTAGCAGGGTTGGGAGGAACATCAGTGGGGTTTGAGGGGACTCCCCAATTTGCGGGTTTGCCCTCTGAGGTGTTGTCCGTTCTCTCAGAGGAGGGTTGTGCGGCGTTTGCACAGGGGGCGCGCCCTCCAGCTGGGGGGGCGTCTGCAGAGACGGCAGACGGAGCGGAGCAAGGAGAGGGGGGCGCAGTGACGCTTGGGGAGGGAGGTCAGGCTGAGACCCCCCTCTTTCGTCGATGGGAGCTTCAGTGGAAGGGGGCGGGGCCTACCCCTTTCTGCAGAGGGGCTGATGGGCGTGCAGTGTTGCGTTCATCCATTCGTGAGTTTCTCGCGAGTGAGTTTCTGGCTGCCTGTGGCGTGCCGACCACCCGGGCCGTGTGCACCATCGGGACCTCAAAGGAGAGGGCAATTCGCCCCTGGTATGAGAGCGATAGTGGGGAGGAAAGGATGGGGCAGGAGCCGTGCGCGATCACTACACGTGCTGCTCCGTCTTTCCTTCGTATTGGCCACTTCGAGCTTTGGGCCAGGAGGGTGGCGGGGGCCCTTCCGAAGAGTGATCCTGAAGACGCGAAGCAGAAATTGACGATGCTTGTGAAGCATGCGATCTTGAGGGAGTATCCCAACATTGCAGCTCGACACGGGATCTCAGAAGGGTATTCGGTGCAGGGGAAGGATGAGCAGGCAGCAGCCAACGGGATGAGTGTCGGTCCTCTGAGTGACGACGCGATAGTGGAGTTTCTGGAGGCGGTGGCCTGCCGGATGGGCGACATGATTGGGGGATGGATGAACACAGGGTGGGTGGGTCGGTCGGAGGGCAAAACCCTGGGGGGAGCGGGGGACATCGTTATTGCCTTTGACCTGTGAATACTGCTTTTCGCGTTCACCTCTCCTCGACCTTGCGGTTTCATCGCAGGGCAATCAATGAAATATGATGGGTTGTGGGGGAGTTTCGGTCGCCTTTTTTTTTCTGAACACAACCTTGCTTGTTTTCTCGAGCGTTGAATAACATGCAGCGCGCTCAAATTCCAAACTCAGCGCGGATACTCCGTTTGATCAGCCATTTATGTATGCATGTGTGTGTGTGTATGCATGTGTGTGTGTGTGTGTGTGTGTATGCATGTGTGTGTGTGTGTGTATGCATGTGTGTGTGTGCGTGTCTCTCTCTCTCTCTCTCTCTCTCTCTCTCTGTGTGTGTGTGTGTGTGTGTGTGAGTGAGTAGACAGAGAAAGAGCGTGCGTGCCTGCGTGAGTGAGTGAGTGAGTGTGCGTGTTCGTGTGTGCGTGTATGTGGAAGCGTTTTCATGTGCGTGAGGGCGTGTGTGTATGAAAGCAAAACAAGGCACAAACCGATGCTTGCAGGTACGTTCAGTCGAACTTCAACAGCGACAACTGTCTGGTGGGGGGGCGTACGATGGACTTCGGTCCTTTCGGTTTTGTCGATCAGTACAGTCCCTCGTGGATCATGTGGGTAGGGGGGGGTGATAAGTTCTCGTTCATGCAGCAGCCCTTGGCGGCAGTTGCGAATTACGTGACTCTCGTCAGGTGCCTAGTTCCTCTGCTGTCCTCTCAGACAGTGGAGGAGAAAGTGCAGCCCCTTCCCCAGAGACTGATTAACGATTTTGGAGAGACAGTGCAGGGGGTGTGGAGACGAAAGATGGGGTTTGTGCCTCGAGGGGCAGGGGACGGTGTTGCTGACGGAGTATGGGACAGGAAGGGGGAGGGGCTTGCAGAGGACCTTCTGGAGGCCCTGCATAACGCAAAGGGGGATTGGACCATATTCTGGAGACGGCTGGCGGACCTGGCAGAGGCTCTAGATTCCTCTCCCCTGTCCACTGCCGATCTTTCCAGCGGCACAGAGGACCCCGCCGTCCGATCTGCCCTCCTGACCCCTCTTCAGGATGCGTGGTACGAACCGTTGAGGCCGATTGTTCAGAGGAAGCTGGTCGATGTGCTGTGCCGATGGGCGGTTTGCCTGAGAGAGGCGGCCGGGGATGCTGCTGGTATGGGGCGGGCGGCCGCAGGTCGTATGCGTCTTGTGAGTCCCCGCTACGTCCCGAGAGAACATTTGATGAGAGCTGCCTATGAGGAGGCTCAGCAGGGCAAATTTGAGAAGCTACAGAGGCTGCAAAAAGTTCTCCTTCGCCCGTTTGCAGATGGTTCAGCCGCAGAACAGTCAGAGTTCGACAGAAAGACCCCAGAGGATCTGAGAGAGAAGGCGGGCATCAATTTCATGAGCTGCTCGTCGTAGTTGTACTCGAAGTTCGTTTTCTTCATCTGACCGCAGTCGTTTGTCGTGGCCTGTTGACGCTGTTCGCTCGTGTGCAAGATGAAATGACAGCGGCAGTTTTGTCGACCAAAAGAGGGAGAGGCCGAAAAAGAGAGAAAGAGGAAGCAGTCAATAAAGAACGAAAAATAAGTGAGTGAGAGGGCGTCACAAAGCCCACCGAATCCGGAGTTTTCGGGCCGGCCTACGGGCAGGCAGACCTCTATCTGCATGCGCGACCGGATCGGTCGGATGTTGTCAGTCAGACGCAGTTTCAGTATGTAGTCGGAGCCGATCCACTGTGGCGAAACGGCTCGTGTGTCGTGGTCGTTGATGTGGGTAAAAATTGACTTTCCCTTTTGTTGTTCCCCTTTCCTCTTTCAAAGTTTGCTTTTCTTGGATTCCGGGACTAGTTCTGAGTGTCATGAATCAACGCTTTAGCTTTCTTTGTTCGTTACCACTTAATGACAGTTAACATCGCTGTCTCTCGATAGAGCCTCTGATCTAGCCTGATTGACGGCTTTTCCGTGATGGTCACTCACTGAATAGTCTGAATTCCCGTGGTAACTTGAAGGCAGGCCTAGAGGCAGGCGTCAGTCTACGACCGTCTACCTCAGAAGTCAGTTAGAACAGGCAGTCTGAGACCAGAAGGAGCTGTGGGGCAGGATATGAAACTGAAAGGACGGCGCTTAGGACGCCCCCTAAGCGTATACGCCTAGTTATGTATTGATAATACGACAGCTAGCACGAGAGTACATTGGCGTGTATCACTGTACTATCACATGTGAAAAAGTTTTGCATAAACTATGTAGTACGGACCGATGGAGTAAAAGCGTCCACAAACTCTATATTTTATCAATTCTGATGATTCGGCTTTGATTGATTGATTAATTGATATGTTTTGCCCTAGGGCCTTCCCGCTATGTCTGTCTGTCGCTAGAGCTTATAAAATTCCGCTAGGGATTCAGTTTTCCCTAGGCCTATCACAGCAAAAAAAATAGAAAATAAAACAAACCAGAATCGGCTTAAATTATTATTTTCTTTTTTTTTTTGCGTAACACCTAAGCAACACTTGTGCAACACCAAAACGACACTTATGCAACACTTGAACAACAGTTGTTTGTCACCTAACATCGTTGGGCAAAAAAAAAAAAATTAAGCGAGGACGGCCCGGGGCTTAAATTATTTATTTTTTTTCTCTGTGATATGCCTAGGTTTAGAGTTTTCCAATTTTAAAACATAACAGAAGCCGGTGATGGCTGCTCATGGAGTAAACGATCGAAGAATCGGAGCAAAGCACCTCAAGGAGTGAGGTCATGACAGAGCCTTCCAAGATCCCCCCCCTACCCTGCCGATCAAATCCTCTGCAGACCTCCCACCCTGCCGATCAAATCCTCTGCAGACTTCCCACCCTGCCGATCAGATCCTTTGCAGACCCTCCCACCCTGCCGACCAGATCCTTTGCAGACCCCCCATCCTGGCGATCAGATCCTTTGCAGACCCCCCCAACCTGCCTTAACGACCCTTGCCAGACCCCCCCACCCTGCCACAAACCCCCCCTACCTACCCTACAGACTGTCTCCCGGACTGTTGCACAGATGTTTGGGGGACCTTTCCGGCCCCAGACACGATTTTTTGGGAGGCCAAGGCACGAATCTTGGGGAAGCCCCCCCACATCTATAGGTGCTGATGCATTGTATGCTAGATTGCATGAGAGCCACACTAGATTATATACTCTTGTATATACTAGTAGTCTAGAGAGTTTATAAAAGACCAAGATGTTAAAAAATTATACATATGTACGTAAATGGAATATATATATTTTTTATATGTTCCAATCATCGCCTTTAATTGCATTTCATTTGAAACGTCCAGAAACGTCTTAAAACTTTCAATATCTAGTCACAACTAGAGTCACAGTACAAAGAACATCCTTCATTCTTAAAGGTTATAGACATACTTTAACCGTAGTTTAGGTTTTATTCCGTTTTAAAGTGACATACTGGCAAACAGAAAGGAATGACGTTGAAGATTCACAAAAAGAAACACAGATCATCACAGATCTAGACACAGATACAGACAGTCCAAACGGCCATGGAATAAGAGACAGAAAAAAACAGGTGATCTGCTATATTTTTGAAGACAGAAAAAGACATTTACTGACCGACCAAGTTACCAAAAGAGACGAAATTTCACTTCCCGATCAACAGGCTGACAGTCCAACAGCTAGACTGATTGATTGCGATGGATTGATCTAGACACAGACTGACAGACAGACGAACAAGCAGACTGACAGACAGACGAACACACAGACTGACAGACAGACGAACAAGCAGACTGACAGACCAACACACAGACTAACAGACAGACGAGCACACAGACTGATAGACAGACGAACACGCAGACTGACAGACAGACCAACACACAGACTGATAGATAGACGAACAGGCAGACTAATAGCAAGACAAACACACAGACTGACAGACAGACGAACACACAGACTGACAGACAGACGAAAACACAGACTGACAGACAGACCAACACACAGACCAACAAACAGACGAACACACAGACTGACAGACAGACCAACACACAGACTGACAAACAGACGAACACACAGACTGACAAACAGACGAACAAGCAGACTGACAGACAGACCAACACACAGACTGAGAGACAGACGAACACACAGACTGACAGACAGACGAACACACAGACTAATAGATAGACAAACACACAGACTGACAAACAGACGAACAAGCAGACTGACAGACAGACGAACACACAGACTGATAGACAGACGAACACACAGACTGACAGACAGACGAACAAGCAGGCTGACAGACAGACGAACACGCAGACTGACAGACAGACGAACACACAGACTGATAGATAGACGAACACACAGACTGACAGACAGACCAACACACAGACTGACAGACAGACGAACAAGCAGACTGATAGATAGACGAACACGCAGACTGATAGAGAGACAAACCGGACAAACACACAGACTGACAGACAGACCAACACACAGACTGATAGACAGACGAACACGCAGACTGACAGACAGACGAACACACAGACCGACAGGCAGACGAACACACAGACTGACAGACAGACGAACACACAGACTGACAAACAGACGAACACACAGACTGATAGACAGACCAACACACAGACTGACAGACAGACGAACACACAGACTGACAGACAGACGAACACACAGACTGATAGACAGACGAACACACAGACTGACAGACAGATGAACACACAGACTCAGTGACAGACGAACACGCAGATTGACAAAAAGACGAACACACAGACTGACAGACAGATGAACACACAGACTGACAAACAGACGAACACGCAGACCGACAAACAGACGAACACACAGACTGACAGACAGACCAACACACAGACTGACAGACAGACGAACAAGCAGACTCACAAACAGACGAACACACAGACTGACAAACAGACGAACACGCAGACCGACAAACAGACGAACACACAGACTGACAGACAGACGAACACACAGACTGACAAACAGACGAACACACAGACTGAGAAACAGACGAACACACAGACTGATAGATAGACGAACACACGGACTGATAGATAGACGAACACACAGACTGACAGACAGACGAACACACAGACTGATAGACAAGCATCCGTGTCTTCTATTACATTCAAAGTCATTTCCCTGGTCTGTCATCCTGTCACTCCGACTGGACAAATCCGGGAAGCGCTTTTTTGAGAACACATTCGAACTCACGTCCCATGTCCTTCAGGAATTTCTGCTTATCCCCTCCACATTCCTGGTCTGCCAACCTCTCCAACAGCTGACTTGCTGCCTCAACGTCTCCCTTACGCTCAGGCGTTCCCTCCACGTAGTTCCTTCCGCTCTCGCAAAAGGAAAAAAATGGTTCGTCTTTTCCACCCTCAGATACCGAGAATTCCCAGTCGTAATTTGCTTCCCCGTCACAACTCTCGTGCATACAGTAGATTCGAAGCTGAGCAAGCGCCTGCTTGGCTTGAGAGAACTCCGCATCAACGCTGTGAAAAGGGGCATCGGCTGCGGAGAAGAACCAGAGATCCACTGTTCTCTTGCTGCCTGACCCCACCATGTATCTGATTGCCTCCTCGGAACCCCTAATGACAACTGTGTTTCCGGCCGTCGTTGTGCTGGGCTTCAGCTTTCCGTCGGTCTGCCAGAAGTTTTCCGGAAGAAAGCCGCCGGTTGACATGGTGCTGATTGTAGCTTGGTCGTGCTCGGAGACAACTGAGTTGGTTACTGATCAAGCTCGCGTGGAGTACGAAAGAGCGTCTTTCAAACAGTCCACAGAACACATTCAATCGTGTTTGATCCTTAATTCTGATTGGTCTCAATCAGATATCTTTATGCGTACGCGTGTCCAGGAGACAGAACGCCTGTCAGAGGATGTCAGAGGGGAAAAGAGTGGATCACAAAACTTTGACAGAAAGGTCAGTCAATCCATCCATGCATCCATGCGAATGATGGATCATGCAGAGGGGATTGAGGCGGCGCGCGACCGCGCGCGACCCGGCCGCGCAAAATTAATTAAAAATTATATATATAAATTAACGTACGTACGCATTTAATGCCGCGGCCGGGGCCGCCGCCGCATGCAGCCAATTAGGCAGTTGTTTTGCCGTCTCTGCACGCATGTATATAGCATCATGCAACAGCCTCAACCTTCGCTCCGTCCATTCTTCATGCAGCGCTTTGCAGTCTCTCAATTCTCCTTCTCTGCAACTATACACATTTATGCCGAGGACCTTCTGTACTTCTTGTGGTCAGCCATTTACCTTCCTGTCCGTGAGGCAGGCCCAAAGATTTAAAGAGACGAACATGTGTTGCTTATCGTTTGCAGAGGTGTTGTCTGGCACCTCTCTAGTCTGTTTACCCTCTCCACCTAGGGTATGACACTCTGCAGACATTTTACGATACACAGAGAGTTCTAGCAGCAAGAACTGCATTTGATACATTTATTTTCACCCGTTCACATCTTTTTTTGAAGTGAAAACATCTTGATATACAAGAAAAACACGTTTTCAGGGTGGTTCAAAAGAAAAGGGGGGGGTTCTGCATGGTTACAGATCGGGTGCCAATGTTAGTTCCAGCTCTCCATATGATGGTGGTTCTTGAACCGATAAACTCATAATGAGAACTTCTGGAACTCATCTGAACCATCAAGAACCAAAGCAATTCTTGGTTCCATAAAGTCTTTTATGCAAAAGAACTCAAAACAAAGTGAAATAAATATAATGGAAGGTCTTATCATTTGGTTTAGGGGGGAGGGCATTTTGGTTCCTGAACCGCTAGAACCGGCAAATCAGAACTTTTGTTGGCACCAACATGTTTTTGAGTGTTTTCAGGTCAAAATCGTTCAAAAACTGGTAGACTTTTCATCCTTATTTGGTTTTTTTGGTCCAATAACCACAAAAAACATGTTTTGACATGTTGATGTGTTGTATGTGGGATGAAAGGGGGATATTGCTGAGTGAAACTGACTGATGAGGCTCAAGAGTGTCATACCCTAGCTCTCCGCGGGTATCTTAAGAGCAGAGTGAACTGCATGGGGAAAGGGGTCATCTGTTCTCCAAAGTTTTGTGAACTCAGAACCCAAGGTAGGGGGCTTGTAAATATGGAATCGTAAATCTACTCAATTCAGGATGTTCGTCTCATTCATGTATTCCATCTCTTTTTAACCGTGTTGCAAAGTACAATTCTCGGATGCTGTGCTTGTTGACAATCAGTTCTAGAGCTCCCTTTCTCTCCATCCAGACCCACCCTGACGGCTTTCGTTTATAGTTCCCATCTCCGACGTTTTCAAAATCGCCGTATACCTGCCTAGGCTATCCTAAGAGCATTCATTGCCGTACAATTGCACAGATTTCTTTACCGTTCAATATGATGAGTCTGACTGTCCTGTCTGCAGTATGGTTGGAGCAAGGCAGAGAATGTTTGTTCCGTTCCTGCCCTCCACATGATGCTTTCTGAATGCGGGCGCTGGTCGCTCCCAAGGGTGCTTCGTTAACACTTTCTTCGGAGAAAGGACCCACTACTGATCTTTGCGAGGATGACCAGACGATGTTTTTGAGGTACGGGATACAGCCACCCTCTGAGGGTCCTCTGGAGGCTGGGGTGGATCGGTCCTGTCTCTGTATGAGTCGGTTTTTGCTGAGGGCTTGCGGGAGGCTAGGGGGCCACACATGCAGGGAGAGTCCTCTTTTGATGCCCTTCGAGGGAGAACAATTTCTGGTTACAGGGCGGAAAAGGGGGAAAGCATTGGCAGCATGTGTCAAAAGACACAGCACAATCAGGTTTTCTGCGTGGGATTGACACAGTGCTACGCGATTCTAACGACAAGAGAGACAGCTCTTCGTACCGTCCCTGTCCCCCGGAGGAAACCGCAGCCACAGAGGGTGCATGGGAGGAAGAGTGGTCTCGAAAGAGACGAAGGCAAGGAGGAAGTCCCAAACGAGCAGGACGCAGCAAGGACTGGAGAGAGACAAACTGATGGTGAGGGGCGACGTCTTCTGAAGACGGAGAGACAAAAACGACGGCTTTCACAGCCTTGCAGCGCTGATGCCCAGTGGGACTTCTGGATCAAGGAAGAGAAAGCCGCAGCTGGGGAAGGGATTCGACTTATGCGACTCCTGGGAAGAGGCTTCTTTCTTCTTCCCAGAAGTCTTCTGTTGTAGGGCTTTCACGACCTCCTTTGGCTGTTTCGGCTTTGCACCAGCGGTCTTCTGCTCGCAAGCCGAGGTTGGGGATCACCACACAGCTGAGCAGTACCCAGACATGATGCTTCGGTGTGGTGAGAACGGCAATCCGAGCTTATGCGGGGACACCATGGAACTCGCGGCATTCGTGCAAGGAATCCGATCGGTCAAAACTGAGCTTGACTGCATGCGACAAGATAGCTGCATAAGTATTGGAAGAGCGGGTTACATTTTTTTGCTTTCTCCAAGACAACTGATCGTACCCTTTGTACTAGTACGACAGATCTCTTGGTCTGTCAAACTGCACGACGATAACTGAGCATTCAAACTGTAAGATGTTAATGTGTGGCTGCATAATTGATTCTGGGCAGCATATACAGACATTGGGCTTATGCAAAGGTCCCCGCAAAGATCCATGCTTGATCCTTTCCTTCGTGTCCTTTCAGTACAACATTAACTTAGATGATTAAATCGTCCTTGCATAATGGGAAGAGCCTTTTCATTTGATGTCGAGTAAATTAAATATGTGGTCGTCGTTGGCGCAGCGTAAAGTGCGGTGATAATACAGTCGTGCATAGATTGGCTGCAGTCTCATTGCAGTCTCCGTTCTATACATTTGACGCAAACAAGGAATGCAGTTACTTTTTGAACTTCTTTTTCTTCAAAACGATCCTCTCCATATCATTAAGCCAAAAAAACTTAGCATACATCCAAGGTCACCATGAAACAGTAACAAAATGCACCAATGCATATGGTCTCCTCCTTACACTCTATAATGGAGATTCTAGGTAATCGATAGTATCTTCCAACAGCTGAGATCTTATGTTGTCTGTGCATAAATGTGTTGGTAAGAGCACACGGTCAATCTACCATAATCCAGTACAATCCAACAGGCTGCTGTCTGATTCAATTGGAATTTATCGAATACATACTAATTAAACGATATACAAAAAAAACGCATGCATGCAAAAGCCTTCGGAGACTGAAGCTTCGCCTACATGCCGAGCTAAACATCAATAGCTCGAAATTAAAATGCCAATTAATCGCAGTATTACGTCAATCCTTGCAAGCCGATAGATAGACTTCAGGTATGATTAGAGAACATACGTAGTATCCTGCGCATGATGCCCCTCCGTATCTATACCGCTGTCTTTTGTCTATATCGCTAACGGTTCTCAGGTGCACTTGTGGAAGCAAACCACAACAAAAGGCTGTAACGTTGAAAAGCAGTCATATGTAGATCATTTTAAAACAAAGAAAGGACAAACGTGCCTTCCAAAGAGAACGAAGACCATCATCACCAGTCTGACAGAATGTAGACATGAACAAATTAAGCAAAAACGAAACAGGCCATCTCAAAATATACAACTCCCAAAACAGAAAAGTAAGTTCGTCAACCAGGACAACCGCAGGTGCATTATAAGAAAGAATGTTCCGGATAAGATGAGAGGATATTAAGCCCCTCTTGGCTGAAACAGAAGGAATACAGGAGAAAGCATGCATCTAATAGTTGCACTTCTTTTTTTTTCTATCATTCTACTCATTTTGATTCCTCGCAATTCCAAAATTGACAGAAATCGATGCATGTCCGTGATTTTGACAAAATATTGTATCCATACAGGCAGAATCAGGAGGCTAGATCAGGAGGTAATGCTGTACTGGGTCGATCCCCAAAATAAGGGCAACTTACAAGGACACCCAGGGAGTTGTCCGGCACGGACAGCACGAGCACCTCGCGTATGGCGCCGGCCCGGGCACTCAGCCAGCCCTCCGTGTATACTACGACCTTTCCCTTACTTCTCTTTACGAGAAACTTGCTACCACTCGTGCTACCCTCGGCCAGAAGGAGTCTGAGGTTGATCCCGACAAGAAAAGAAAAGGTTCATGACTGCTTTGAGTATCCAGCCAGCACTGTGTTCTATCCAAATAAAGCTCTCGTCGGTTTACTTATATCTCTCTCTATCTCTGCCTTCGCTATCGATCTGTGAGCTCTTCGTTCACTTAGTTCATCGGTGAAAGTTTATTATGGATGGAGGGTAGGGGAGTGGGAGGGATGGATCGTTCCTTCTTTCCTTTCTCACCCGGTTGTCCACATACATGCCTACAATGTCATGCCTACGTGGAAGAGCGCGCTCCTCTCTTGCTTGACTAATCGAATCGGATATGTAGAGACCCGTTTTCTACCTTCCAGTCTTCTCTCTTTTCTGCCTGTCTGCTTGATGTTCTGCTTGCAGGTGAAGTTCAACTTAGAGATTCTGACGTCGAATCGGTTTTGAAGGAGAAGCGAACCAAGTGAGCCCTGAAAGGCCGAAGGTGAGTATTGTTTCGTATGGTTAAAACCTCTTCTTGGATGTCAAAATCTCCACCCTTGCATTTGGTTACCGAAATGCTAGCCGAAACGTGGGTGGTGCAGCAAAGACATGGGTTCCTTTACATGGCTGTTGAGTCGGGCCTGAGAAGAGGTGTTCGTCATAATACCGCACAAAGCTGACTCGACGCTCAATACCGTCGCTTTTTTATTCTTCTGTCTAAAGCGACCTCTATAGAATCTCGATAGAAAATCTCTGCAAATTAATTCTCTGTCAATTCTCTGTACGAGTCTCCAATTGGCAATGCTTTTCTGTTGAATCTCTGTACAAATCTCTAATTGCTTTTCTGTTGAATCTCTGTACGAATCTCCAATTGCTTTTCTGTCGAATCTCTGTACAAATCTCTCATTGCTTCTCTGTCGAATCTCTGTAGAGCTGTCCCCTGCAGCCAGCCTCCCGACATTCTTGCCCTCCTGCCAGCCGCTCTCTCTCCGCTCCCTCCCTCTTTCCATCCCTTCTTCTCTGCTTGACCCTGCTTCATCACATCCGCCCCATTCCCTCCAGCTACCCCAAGCCAGCTGCCCGGCCATCCCCTCACACACTCCCTCCAGCTACCCCAAGCCAGCTGCCCAGACATCCCCTCACACACTCCCTCCAGCTACCCCAAGCCAGCTGTCCGGACATCACCTCATACACTCCCTCCAGCTACCCCAAACCAGCTGTCCAGACAATGTCATTCCCTCATACACTCCCTCCAGCTACCCCAAGCCAGCTGTCCGGCCATCTCCTCACACGTGTCACTCCTTCCAGCTATCCCAAACCAGCTGCCTGGACATCCCCTCACATACTCCCTCCAGCTACCCCAATTGAGCCAGCTACCTGGACATCCCCTCACATACTCCCTCCAGCTACCCCAAGCCAGCTGCCCGGACATCCCCTCACACACTCCCTCCAGCTACCTCAAGTTAGCTGTTTGGCCATCCCCTCATACACTCCCTCCAGCTACCCCAAGCCAGCTGCCTGGACATCCTTTCACACACTCCCTCCAGCTATCTCAGCCAGCTGCCCGGACATCTCCTCACACACTCCCTCCAACTACCCCAAGCCAGCTGCCCAGACATCCCCTCACACACTCCCTCCAGCTACCCTAAGCCAGCTGCCTGGACATCCCCTCATACACTCCCTCCAGCTACCCCAAGCCAGCTGCCCGGACATCCCCTCACACACTCCCTCTAGCTACCCTAAGCCAGCTGCCCGGACATCATCTCACACACTTCCTCCAGCTATATACCCCAAGCCAGCTGTCCGGCCATCCCCTCACATACTCCCTCCAGCTACATACCCCAAGCCAGCTGTCCGGCCATCCCCTCACACACTCCCTCTAGCTACCCTAAGCCAGCTGCCCGGCCATCCCCTCACACACTCCCTCCAGCTACCCTAAGCCAGCTGCCCAGACATCCCCTCACACACTCCCTCCAGCTACCCCAAGCCAGCTGTCCGGACATCACCTCATACACTCCCTCCAGCTACCCGAAGCCAGCTGCCTGGACATCATCTCACACACTTCCTCCAGCTATATACCCCAAGCTAGCTGTCCGGCCATCCCCTCACATACTCCCTCCAGCCAGCTACCCCAAGCCAGCTGCCCAAACATCTCCCCATACACTCCCTCCAGCTACCCCAAGCCAGCTGCCCAAACATCTCCCCATACACTCCCTCCAGCTACCCCAAGCTAGCTACCGAAACATCTCTCCATATACTCCCTCCAGCTACCCTAAGCTAGCTGTCATGAGGAGATCCTTCTACCTCCTCTTTCCTTCATCTTCCTTAATTCCAACACCAGAGGTTGGGCAGAAAAGAGGGGCGCTCCTGCAACTTTTTGTGTTGCACCTTTTTCTTCTGTACGCTTTTTTGGCTGGCTGCGTGCAGAAAAGCAGAATAAGAGGATCGATCCGACTACTGACTGACTGACTGACTGGAGCTAGGGGGGTGGGAAAGGCGTATCATGCGGCCATGCCCCTTCCGCGACAGACTCTCCTCTCTGCACTACTTCGCCCCATGAAAAAAACAATTCAGAGAACGCTGCGTCCTGGGCGATAGAGGGATAACGTCTTCGACAGAGACTAGCTGATTAACAGAAAAAGAAACAAAAACGAAGAAGAAAGGACCCTGACCTTGGTTTGATAATATTGGTCTTTGCTTTTTTGCTTACTTCTCTATTGTCAAACAAGGAAGAGCTGTCTTTGGAAATTCTTATGCAGGGAACATAGAAAGAGGCCAACTCGTACTTTTTCTATTATTATAGCTTAAAACGATGATTGAAACAGAGGAGGAGCATGAAGGGAAGTGACTGGATGTCACTGAGCTCGTTCAACTTGTCTGTGTCCCTTTTTTCCTTTATGATTCTCTCTGGGGTTCCTCCCAGAGAGATCTCTCCTCAACAGTCATGCATGTCCTCTCCCCCCTCCGTGGGACCCGGCCTTACCAGTAACACTGTACGTTTTGGCAGTAATTCTTAAAGTAACTGTGTATTACCCTTTATTTCTATGAGGTTTTAGTTGCATCTATATCGCCGTGGAGCCTGAACTGGTAGCTTTAAAGAACTGATATGATATAATTTCCTAGGTGATTTCCAAACATTTGAAACAGTTAAAAACTAGGTTTAAAAGGAATAATATCTGAAATATTTTAATAATAAATTATGAATTAAATAAAATTTAAAATGTAATACGATATATGGTAGCTAGTAGGTATAGTAGTCAGCTATACCTTACAAAAAAGCTAATCTAGAAGTTGATCGGTTAAATTTCCCATAAATTTAGTGGACTTGAATAGAATTTAGCCGTGAAATTTATGATTAGGATATATATCTGGAGGATTGGCTTCCCGCCCTAATGCCGAATGTTTGACGTCACCGCGGCAACGTGCAGCTTCTAAGGAAAGCGTCTAGATCGACGTATGAGACCTCCTTGGCCGGCTAGCTACTAAGCTAGCTAGCCGGCCGGCACAGGCTAAGAGCTAGTCTGTGCCGCAAACGGTTTACAATTGAAGGAAAAACATACGTGGCATTATTTTTCCTTCATCTAAATAATTTTTTGGTTCTGATCTGAGGCCATCAGGGGCAAAAGGGTACCAAAAGTTCTAGATTATTTTTAGAAATGAGCTAAAAAACCCCAAATTCAAATGTCTACTCATATATTTTCTAACCGCGCTGGAAGCCGCGCCACCGCCCGCCACCAGGCCTATGCCTTGAAAATTAACATTGAAGTCCAACATCAAGATGCAACATCCATGCTGACAGCACTTTGTGCTTCCCAAGCTGCTTTGCATTTCTCTTTGTGATCTCCGATTTGTATACGATTGTACAAAAACGTATTTCCACACAGTTCACAAGCCCACGAGACTGTCAAGTGGTCTGACGTCAGGGCAGCATCAGCGGAGGAAATCGAATCTCGAAGGCTGTTGAAGAACAACCAAGGAAGCGCCTGTACATGCCGGGGTGCTTCTACTGGGCGCTCACTTATTGCATCAGCCGTGCCCCCCCGCTCTATCTCCCCCCCCTCACCCTCTGGATGAAGGTATGCGGAGTACTCCCTCGGGTTAATGTTCTGCAACGAAATCGGGTAGTCAGGAACCTCAGCCACAAACTCCAGAAGACACTCCTCGAAGTCCTCCCTTCCCAAAACTTCCACGGGGTCTCGGAGGAGTCTCGTGAGACCGTCTGGGGTGCTGCAGCGAGGCATGCAGGCATGCAACAGGGGCGCACAACTCTTACTTCAGCGAGAAAGGAATTAAATGAAGACAAGAAGAAAAGAGAGGATTTTGTCTGCTTGGATGGATACAGGATGTAGACGCTCACCGTTCTGGACTGTAACATGGTTCTCTCCTTAGAGCATCTCAAAGATTCCAGAGAGGAGCTATTCGCACCATCAGAGCCTACTTATTCGGTGAGAGAGATCAAGGCGCTCAGAGAAAGAGACGGTAAAGAATGGGTCTGTGAATTTCCAAAGAGTAACAGGCTTCGCGCGCACCTTCATGCTGACAAATCGGAGGGAACCCAATCCGACCCTCCGCCCCCCCNACTTACTGTCTGGGCAGGTCCCTCGCCCACCGGTCCTCGAGTGCCTCCACAAAGTCATCACTCGAAGCCCCCCCCCCAACACTCGAGGATGCAGCGGCAGAGTCAGAGAACTCACCCACTGTTGCTGCTACGTCTGCATCTGTAATTCCCTCTGCCCCTCCAAATTCGTTCAGATCTTCCAGCACCCCCCTCTCTCCTCTTCCTGTGCCCCACGCACCCCGACCCAGGCCCTGACGCATGCCGCTGCTCGTCGCCTCAGCACGTTTCAGAAGACGCGACACCGCAACATCCATGCGGAGGTGCAGATTCCACCGCAGCGTGCGGGCGTGCCGAATCAGCCTCAGAGCCTCTTTTGGAGGCACGACAACCTGATCAATCAATGAATCAATCAAGCAATCAATCAATCAGTCAACCCATCAATCAATGCATGCATCCGTCCATCCATCCATCCATCCAATCAATCGATCAATCAATCAATCAATCAATCAATCAATCGATCAACCAATCAATCAATCAATCAATCAATCGAGAGAGAGGAAGAGAGAAAGAGTAGATCACGCAGAAAGAGGTAATAAAGAGAAAAGACGAGAAACCAGAGACAAAATGAGTCAGGACTCCACGCACCTCTGCAGACCGTTTGAATCTCAGCTCGAAGCCGTTCTTGTGACCGGCCTCTTTCTCGCACAGATGAAGAGGAAAAAAAAAAATCTTTCATCAATCTCAGAATGAACTTCGCCCACTCAAATGAATGTTCATTCACCGCCGTCCACATCCATCTGCATATATGCAAAACTACCCGCTTGCCCCTTGTGAATCATTAATTGATTGATACATTGACTGACTGACAGACTGACAGACCGACCTGTACCCACTCGTCGAAGATCATCATGGACAGGTCTCCGTTCGTGTCCACACGCGCGGCTGCCAGGAGGAGCACAGGCAGGAGTGGAACTCTGCAGGTCTGAAGGAGGAAGGGCTTCTGCGTCTGCAGAAGGGAAGCGAACACCAGGGCCTCAGGGCCAGAAGTGGTCGTCGTGCGTGTGCATATCGTCGGAGCCTCAGTGCTGAGGACAGATGATGGGTGGACGGACGCGAAGGGCACGTGTCGAGTTGCGAAGATGCACTCGACAGGCGACTTCGAGGCGTTGCCTTCGAGGGGAATCGCCAGGTTGGGGTACAGGGAGAGAGCAGAGAGGATCCTGTAAGCAGGAGGCAGATATTACTAATATGGAGAGACATGGAATACACCACAGAGAGAGCACATAAGAGAGAAAAGCAGAAAGAGAGAAGCCGAAAGAGAGGGAACTCAGATCGTCCAAGAGAAGGAAAGGGAAAAAGAAAAGCAAAGCAGTAGAACAGGAAGGATAGCTGAAGGTGAACTCAGAAAGATTTGCACATCCCTCCATCAAGACATTTCATAGGAGAAGCAAAAAAACAATCCGCCCACCTGAGAATGTCTGCATCTCTCTGAGAGAGGAACCCTCGCATTCCCTCTGCATGAGCATGGCCTCTGTATTTCAATTCAAATTCGATTTGCCTTCTTCGTTGCCTGTCTCCCCCCTCATCTCCTCCATCTCCTCTCCCACCTGCCAGCTGATCCCACCGCCTCTTTCCCCCCGACTTCCGCTTCTCCACTCCATCGCCCTCCTCCTCTCCTCCAGAATCCCGACCTGCAAACCCCGCGTGCATCTCGTCTTCTTGATGAAGCGCTCCAAATCCATCCTCTACTCTCAACACTCCTCGTGGTCGTCGCCCCTCTTTCTCTTTCAGTTCCCTCAACTCATGCAGCAGCGACCGGCGTTTCTTCTCAGCCTCTGTCAATGGACGTGAGGAGCTGCTCTCTGCTCTCTTGTCTTCTCGCCATTCGAGGCGCTCCATTGCATCCTTTGGTTTTGCTTTCGCCTTTTTCCTTTCTGCCTCTTCACGCCCCCCCCCACGTCCCTGACGCAAGATGTCAACCAGCTGAGAAGCCAACTTGTTCATCTCAAACAAACGATGTTCGTCCAAACCGTGATCTCGGGCCCATTGTCGGGCCCTGTGGCCATGACGTCCCCCTCCCCGTCCCCTGTGTTGGTGCAGATGCCCTCCTGAAGAGTCCGCGCTCCTCTCCCACAACCACCGACGGTAGACCACCAGGTTGCTTGAGAGATCGCCGTGGGAGTGCAGAAGCCCCGCCTGCTCTGCCTCTCTGTACTGAGGAAGGCGGGAGTCTCCTCCTGTCCCCTGCCTCTCCCCAAAGGAAGAGACTGCTCTCCCCTGTGCCTCTGCTCTTCTGTTTCTCTCTCGGTCCCTTTCTCTCTCCGACACGAACAGAGAGTGAAAGGACATTGAGGCCGCGACGGCAGTGGCGTTATTCAGTTGTCCGAAGATTGAAGATGCCACCAAAAGACGGCCGACCTGAATGGTCAAAAAAGCAACCAGAATAAAGACAAGGAGGTCGGGGGAGGGAGAATGAGGTTGTTCAACTTTCTTCGAAACCACGTTGACAAAGGGACGTCGTTCAAGAGGCGTGGTGCAACAAGACATCGTGTCGTTTGCCTCGAAATGACAACAACGACAACAAAAAACGTCAGCATAAGAATCAGTTGCGCAAGCGGCCCCATGCACGCTGACAAGAGAGGTAGAGGAAACAGAGACGAGAAAGAAGAGCGGTCGCTCGAAAGCAGCTGAAGGAAGAGAAAGTGCGAACGACTGACAGCGATAGCAACAGGGAGGCGGGACAGGATCCTTCCAAGGGGAGTCAACCGAAAGCCCCGGGCCCCCTGCTTCTGCAGAAACGCCTCTACAACCTCAGGAAGAGGAGGTACACGGGAACTCTCTGTGCTGCTCTCTCCCTCCCTGGTGAGGGCAGCTGGTGGTGGTGGGGGTGCACACTGAGTGCCCTCTTCCCCAAACGCGCCGTCAAGAGAGAAAAGCGAATCAGCAGGTGAATTATCTGACAGAGCTACCGCCCTTGCAACGATGAGCGTATGGATGGCAGCGTCGACATTCTTCTTCTGAGGCGAGTCAACTAAGTGGAACAGCGAGAGAGGGATTCCTAGAGCCAGAGCATGGAGAAGCACAGGCTCGAGGGGCGATCGGAGGATCTCGGGGGGTGCAAAACTTTCCATCTGGTCAAATAAACGCTGCAGAAAGAAAAGGGGGGGGCAAATAGAAGGCAGGCAGGCAGGCAGGCAGGCAGGTGAGGTTGATAAACAGGAAGGGACAGGACTGTATGGCTTTAGAGCTCCACCGAATTCACATTCCGCTTTGCCCTCTCCGTTCTTCACGGAACTCGTCACGTTTCTTCTCTCCCCTCCTTCTCACCCACTTTCTTCTTCAGTGTCATACTAGGTCAGAAAGTCGTTTGAGTCCCTGCCCTTTTCCTCCTTTCTTTCTTGCTGGCTTGCTTCTATCTGATTCACATACCTGTGAGAAGAGACGGTAGCACACCCCGGGGCCTGTGCGGCCTGCCCTCCCCTTTCTCTGCTCCGCCGCTGCCCTGGAGATCCACCGCTCTTGCAGGTGACGGATAGAGGAGGCGACCTCGACATCGAGCTCCTTGGCCTTTCCCGAGTCGATCACGAATCGGATGCCGTCAATCGTCACCTGCGGACGGACAAAGGCAAGGGTACAGTAAAACAGCGGAGAGCGAAACTGAAGAATGAGAAAGCGGTGGGGAAAAAGGAGAGGACAGTAGGTCAGCATGAGTCCTGACAGATCTTTCTGCAAGACAGACACCCAAACATCATGGAGAGCCGAGTGTGTATGTCAAGCATGCTCTTTGAACGGACAAAGAGAGACTCGGAGTCAAACCTCAGCTGTCTACCTGCCCAGAAGGATTGCCAACGCGGATCGCTCGCTACTGTCACTCTCACAAACTCGCTGCCCGAGTGTTCATAGACTGACAGATGTTTCTGCGATGTTCGTCGCAACGATCACCTTCCGCACCCCCTCAGGAGGAGCGTCAAAGACAAGGTCTTGTTTCTCCACAGCCATCTGACTGTGAAGAGGGAGGGCAACCCAACGTCGCCCTCCCCGTGTGTCTGCGAATTCACTCACGGCATCTACAACCGCCTCGATCTCGTTGACACCGGGCAGGAAGACCAAGACGTCGCCCCTCTCCTTTGAGTCTACAGTTCGATCTATTTTTTCTAACACTGAAATAAAGGGCCCGGTGTTGATCATCATACCGCCCCCCCCCCCC
>JAHBMJ010000755.1:5773-10933 GCA_018398765.1 Chromera velia | reverse complement strand
TTCCCGTGACTCTGGTTCTCTTGAAAGGAATGTCTCGGCGAATCGTCTCTGGTTCCTCTGGTTGAGGGAACCACTCGACAGACACAGGGAATGTCCTCCCAGGAACCCGCACAATGCCCTCAGGAGGGATACCGAAAAAGGCAGCAAACAGGTCGGCATCCACTGTAGCGCTCATGAGAATAACCCGGAGATCGTCCCGTTTGAAGAGGACCAATCTGCATTCATCCATTCATTCGTTCGTTCGTTCATTCATTCATTCAATTCCATCCAATCATTACTTCTTCCTTGACAGTAAACACTCTGGAGACTTCAAGGCAAAACCAGAAAGCGAACTACCCCCCCGCAACGGACCTCAAAACAGCTAGGAGAGTGTCCATGGTGACGTGTCTCTCATGCACCTCGTCCACCACGATCACATCGAACTGTTCCAACTCGGGGTCGCCCTCGAGGAGTCGGAGAAGGAGACCCTCTGTCACGAACAATATTTTCGTCCGCGACGTGCGAGAAGAATCGAACCGAATTTGATACCCGACTGCAGACCCGTGAGACCCCAACAACTCGTGAGAGACGCGTCTGCACAGAGAGATCGCCGCCAGTCTTCGCGGTTGGGTGCAGCAGATGGAATTGTACCGACCGGATCGGAGGAGAAATTGGGGAACCTGGGTTGACTTCCCGCAGCCTGCAGAAGGAAGGACACGTACACACTTAAGGGGAGGGGAAAGAATAAAACTGGGGTTGCTTGATTGATACATTGTCCTGTTGGACCTCGAAAGGCACGGGAAGTGTCATGGGAGAGATAGGAGCCACCGTCAGGGCCAGCGAGACCCGGAAGGACAGGGAGGTCAACACATGAGTGCACCGATCAGCAAGAAGCCAGAACAGTACAGTTGTATGTGCATGTGCTTCTTCGGAAAACTTCGTGGACACAGCCAAGAGGCAAAGAAGAAGAAACAGGGAGATAAGAAGAACGAAAACAGAGGCTGAGAGAGCACAAAACACTTGACAGATTAAAGAGCATGAACAAGCACGAATGTGAAGGAAGATGCTCTGAACTGTGTGGTGGCACAACACCGATTGATTAGGTGAATTCTCAATTCGCAAATTCTCTTTTATGACTGACATACCGACCTGTGTCTCCAACCACCAAAACCACACGACAAGAATCCAGGGCCTCCAAAAGTTTGGATTCATAGGAAGCAATGGGAAGTTTTTTCTTGTCTCCGATCAGTTTCCTCAGTTTGTTGTGCGCAGTTTTCCTTCGAAATTCTTCAAACAGGTGGATGGCCAGTCTGCAGACCTCCACCTCCTCCTTCTCGAACCCCAAACGGCTAAGAATCCTCTCAGCACGGCTTTGCTGCAGGACCACGAGAAAGTTCATTCTGTACCGACGGTGATATTGGGAGGGGATCTTTTCATCAGGAACTGGAGGGACATCTCCCCCCCCTGAAGCGCCCCCCCCCCCTCCCCCTGCCGCTACTGCTGCCTGCCGTTCCAACACAGGGAGAAAACGCCCGAAAAATTCAAAGAAGTCTGAAACTTCTTTTCTTTTGTTCAGAAGGTCAGACGAAGAGAAAAAGGCATCTTCGAAAATTGCACGATTTTCAGAATTCCGCAGGGCAGCCTTGACGTTGGCCACAGCCGCAGGTGAGGCAGTCATCGGGTCCAAATCCCAGGGCACCTTTAGACTGGTCACCAATTACGATGACTCACTGCCGACGGATTTTGCGATTTGGCTTGAAGGCTGTTCCAGAAAACAGAGCAATGCAGAGGAATTCGGAAGCTGAATAGATCGGGTGCGCTAGCAAGTCCCAAAAGCCGATATTTCATAAGCACGAACGAATCGCTACCGTCTGTAATCACGCCGCGATCGAAAAGCAGAGACGAGAAAGGCAAAACACGCAATCTCACGGCATCTGCCCGGACAAATCTAAACGTCGACAATCCGGCCCGTCTCCCTAGTGCGAATGTGGAACACCCCACGAATGCTATCCTTTGTTCGAATGATGCTGCAGATTCGGTTTGCGCCGTCCTCAAGAGTCCTGTAAGCGTGTCATTCACCAAGCTTGAGTCCGCACTGACTCCGCAGTTGTCTCTTGACCAGCTCCAGCGTCCTCACTGAATCTCACTGACTCCTCCGCCGTCTACGTGCATTCATGCACTGCATGCATGTGCATGAGCGCGCCACGTACATGCAGTTTTCGCTGGGCCCGGCCCGGCCCGGCCCGCCTCGCGCCCTGGCAGCGCGCGGCGCCGCGGGCCGCGCGCGTTAATTTGAGTCACTTTTTGACGCACGCCCGCGCGTGTGCCGCGGCCGCCAGCCGTCTCTTTCACCTTAGCTATAGGAGACGCATTTGACGTGCCGATCGTCTCCACGAATCTCTACGAGAGGTCGGTGCATGTCGGTGCCCCTGCAGAGCCCCTGCTTGTGCAGCAGTCGTCCCGATAATACAGAATGTCGACATTGTAAAAATGCTAGGCAGTTCAGCATTCTTGTACAGATTCAGACTTTGGTCGTGATTTTGTGGTCTCGTCTCCTCTTGCGTGTTTTTTTGGAGAGTGCCGATTGCAAATTCAGTTTTGTGATTATTCGTGAAACTTAATTGAAAGTTTTGCCTGTGCGATGTCTGAGGAGGGAACGAAAAGAAAGAGCGGGGATGCTCCCGACGAGGAGGAACCGAAGACGAAGATCGCCAAGACAGATGACCCTGATGGGGAAGATGAGGAAGACGAATTTGGTACGCCCTCAAAAATTTTAAATTCCCTGCTTTCTCTCCCGGATTTCTTCTTCTTTTTTAATCTTTGCCTCCCGCTGGATTTTTCATGTCTGCGTGCAGCCGGTCTGCCTCCGGAAGAGGACGAATTCGATGACGATGAAGATGGTCAGACAGGAGGAGGGCACCGTTCTTTTCTGTTTGCGGCTCAGTGTGTGTGGATGACTGAACTTCGTTTCGAGATGTAGAGCTTGTCTTCTTTCCCCGGCATCTTCGTGCTGACCATTTTTCACAGGACAGTTCCCGACGCCTGTTTGCATGCAGATGACGGAGACGACGAATCAGACGACGATGGAGATGATGACGGAGACGACGGAGACGGGTCTGAGGGGGAGGGCTCTGATGGTGAGTCAGTGAGTCAGTCAAGCACCTGAAATGTGTATGTGCCCTGTCTGATAATTCTTCACAGCCCCCCGGTGGGTCTTTGGATTTGCGTATCTCTCTCTCGATACAGGGTCATATAGAGATATCAGGGTGCTTGCGAGGGACCTTCTGTCATGTCAAAGTTTTGTTTATGAGGTAGTCGTCCACTACACGTCGAGTGTATGTGGTTCCTTCTCTCCTTCTTCATTATTGCTCTGCATTCCTTTTATTTCCTCGCTGAAATGGCCTTTTTCGTTGTCTTGTTATGAGCTTGCACACTGTTCCATCACCCTCTCTTCAGTCGTAGGGTGCTCGTCTCTTTCTGTCTATCATCCCGAAGCCTCCTTCACCCTGGAAAAAAGATCCTTGAGAGTCCCCTTTCCTTCCGTACATTCGCCTCCTAGAATTCTATCCAATGCAGTCTATCTGCTTTTATTGTGTGTGTAGATTCCTCTCTTCCCTTCCTTGTTTCTTAGTTGCTGACGTGTTTCTTTTCAAGCTTCGTGAGGGAGGGCTGCTCTTTTCCTTCTTTTCCCAGTCCCATCCCTTTGAAGCCTTCCCCCCCCCTCTTCCTGACATGTCTCGAATACGGTACTCCACCCGTCCTTTTACTCAGCCTTGTCTCCCCTTCTCCCCCCTGACTGCAGAGGACGGGCCGAGCGATGAGGACGACGAGGACGGGGGGGGGTCTGACGAGGGGGGTTCTGATGAGGGGGGGGACGAGGATGGGGATGATGACGACTGATCGACTGACAGAGTCACAGACACAGTGACTCTCGAGCAGACACTCCTTGCGTATGCGTGGTCTCTCTGCTGATTGGTTGGTACAAGAGAGTCGACGTCACCTGTTGGACCCCACTGCGTGCCTGCCTGCGAAGCCGTCTTTCTGACGTCAGAACCACAGATTCAGCATCAACGTGTGATTTTGACAGAAAGAATTAAGGCACGCAACCTTGTTTCTGTGCTTCTCCTCTCCTCCCGAGTCTGCCTCCACCAGAGGGAGGAGGCCCGCTTCTCGTTCACTCGCGCTGCGGCACGAAATCGGAATGCAAACCAGTGACCTCATGCATGGACTGACTGCCTCACGCTGCCTTCCTTCAATTTTGCTCGTAGAGGACCAGCTGCATGACTCTGACGTCACCTTGGAGTCTTTCTGTGTGGGCTGGCTGGCATGTTCTCCACCACGAAACAACAGGCGAAGCTTGAATTATGTAGTGAGGGCCAATTGGAGACGATAACAGTACAATCATCGCCTTATGTATATAACTTGAACTTTGAAGTCAAAGCAAGCTGCAAGTTTACATTCATACAAATTGCGGTAATTCGTTCATTCGACTTAGGCCTTAGGGCATTTCAAGCTGCCGCGTATTTGATATAATTCATGCAACTATCACTAATCTCTCAAACTAGCTAGCAAACTAGGCTTTGCACTCCATAAATAAAAAAAAGAAGAAAAAAGGAAAGTTTCCGATAGGCGATCTTTTTTTTTCTTTTTTTTTTGTCAAGCAAACAACACATAGTTTTCATGCAACATCCCCTGCAACATGAACTCCTGCAACACTTGAACAACAGTTGTTTGCATGTTGACTGCCTTGATAAATAAAAAAAAATCCATTAAAAGAAAGTTTTTCCGATCTTTTATTTTTTTAAATATGTAGTGCAAAGCCTAGCTCTCAAAGAAACTAGCAGAGAAATCTAGAGAAAAATATTTTAATAAAAATGAATAAATTGAGGTATGATGATGATTGAGGGTTAAATCCTAGATTTAGCGACGCCAAATCCCCCCCCAAAAATGTATAGAATTAAAACTAAAATTAAAATGATCGTCTAGTACTCTAGCAAAATGCTAGGTAAAATTACCTCAAATTGGCATTAATTGAAATTGCCTGGTAAATTGAGTTCCAGATCGAATTAATGAATATGAAGTTATTACATATTATGAACATCATTGAGGTGACAATGAGTCGGACTGTGACATCGACCACACAAAAAATATGTACGTATATGAATAATGCAATAGAAATGT
>JAHBMJ010000755.1:773-3273 GCA_018398765.1 Chromera velia | reverse complement strand
TCTCCCTCTTTCTGACCAAGCACAGCTTTCCTAGATGAAAGCAGCACAGCAACGGCCTGCGGATCAAGTACCCGACAGGCGAGGGCGAGACTGCACATCTCCCGGATCGTCTCTGTGCCTCCCGACCCATTAGACGCAGCGCCGTCAATGAGCGGTACGGAGCTGCACCACTCCAGACACCTCGTCTTTGATTCGGAAGCAACGGTGACGAGTCGGTGGAGAAGCTGGAGCTTCGCGGACTGTTCTGCCTCTTCTGCCTGTGGGGTCTCTCCTCTCCAGCTTGCAAGGAGGAGAGAGTGGAGAGGTGTCTTTCCGGGACAAAAACAACGACTCTCCCAATGACGGCGATGAGACAGTCTCAATGGCGATTCTCCATTCTCAGCTCCCTCTTCCTCCCCCACTGGCCACTCACAGACGTCCGCTCGCGCCCCTTTATCAAGCAGGAACTCTGCACACTCAAAATTGTCCGCTTCGATAAGTACAATCGACAGGGGTTTCCAATACTTCAACTTCATCCCACCCCCCCACTTATCCTCTGCCTTGAACCACGCATCTGGTTGAAGTACCCCCGTCTCTATCAGGACTTTCAGGGTCTCTTTGCCCATCCGCCCCACAGAAGCGGCAGAAAACTCCTGAGAGGCATGGAACGAGGGTGACTGCGAGAAATGAGCAGTGCACTGCAATGAGCTTCTCTCATATGCCCGCCGGAGAAGTGCGGGGAAGCGGCGAAGGAGGGACAGGCTCTTGACCTCCGATAGCTGCTTGAGGGTCTTCACGTCGTCTTTGTCGATGCAGTCGTGAACAAGAGACCGCAATTCGGAACGCTCTGACAGGGAAATCTGGTTCTCTGGACACAAAACATCCTTGAGATAATCTCCCTGTCTCAGCTTCTGCAGGCCCCTCGAGAGGGAGGACAGCTTCCAAAAGAGACGGATACCCGACACACCGCTCGAACCCAACTTGTGAAGAAGATCGAAAGTAGAATCGGATGCGCTGGACATGTTTACTCTTGAGCTGGGCTCTTTGCAGCTTGAAACAACTGAGTCAGGCTACTTTCTCGCTGACAGATAAGAAAAAAGGGGGGGCTGGAATCACGGGAAAGAAAAAATCAAGATCCCACTTTGACTTGGCCGTCTCCAATTTCTGCGGAGGTACTCGATGCAGTCAAAAACGTGAACCGACGCAGCAACCGAGGAGACAGAAATCTGACAGGGCAACTTGGGGCAGAGATAAAGCACGCAGAATACACGTCGAATATTTCTGAGTCAACTTGAATACAGCTTAGTGACCATTTGAGTCTGTGACTGACATGTGACTGACATGGCACTTCAAGAACGAACTCTGCTCGGCCGGGCCGCGCGCGGCCCTGGCTCATGCATGCATGCATGCAGCCCTATATATGCCCTGGCCCTTGAATTGTGACCAAATGGGCGTATACCACCCTAACGTACCTAATACCTATAGACAAACACCTGCCAACACCCACTGACTCGCACATAAACAAACACCATGTCACCCTTTGCTCTTATATTTTGTGCCATTGTTGCACGTCTGTCGTCAACGCATATGCGCGCGATGAGAGCGCTTACACCGCTTTCAGATAGGGCCCCACCTGGAGCTGGCCATTTTTTTTTACAAAAAAAAAAGAATTGAAAAATAAAAAAGAAAACTATACAGATTCATCCATACAGATCAGTCGATGCAAAGGGTGGTTGAATGGTCACAATTCAAGGGCCAGGGCTTCGTAGAGTCAAACTATAAAAACGCGTTTTTCTCAAAATGACTTCTTTTTCTTTCTGACTGACAGAACATGCGAACGGAAGGAAAAGGCCACCCAACCGACCTACCAAGTAACCGATCCACTTGTGTTCTCTCCCTGTCTGCCTTCTTCCCTTCTCTCTCTCTCTTTCGCTCTTCTACCACAAGCTTTCTACCATTGAGTACACTGTCTGATTGAATGTGCCCCTACCCTTCACTTTTTACCAACCGATTGCCAAGCCCCTCCGTACAGTGTACACTTGTCTGTTTTATTTATCTTTCATCACTCTTTTCTACCATGTCCTGCCCACCGTACCTCTCTGCTCTTTCATTCACTGATAGTCATTCGTCTATTCAGTCACACTTCTCCTGCCACACATACTCTCTGCTCCCGTGAAAGGCCTGTCTCACTCTTTGTTACCTACTTACTTCGATCCTTTCTCCTTCCTTTTCTTTTACTGAAACGTATGCGCCGTCTCTCTACACTCTTTCTCCCTCTCCCACCTTCTTTCTCTCTCTCTCTCTCTCCTTCTCTCTCTCTCTCTCTCTCTCTCTCTCTCTCTCTCTCTCTCTCTCTCTCTCTCTCTCTCTCTTTCTCTCTCTCTCTCTCCTTCCCTGCTAGCTCTGTACACCCAACCTCTGAACTAGCTTGCGTGCACCCTCACACTCAGTGACCTACCTACCCACCCACCCAACCACTCATCCATCTATTCATCCATCTATCCATCCATCCATCCACACA